>JANHGC010004886.1:14874-24890 GCA_027560395.1 Boaedon fuliginosus | reverse complement strand
TATCTATAATTTGATCATCTTTGAGAATTATTTTACCCAAATTAGACCCACTAAAAGAGAAAGAAAAAAAATCAATAATTTAAGCAATAGTAAGAGAAGAATATAAATTATAAAATGTATATTTAGTTTTTACATAGTTTTTACCACAATTAACATTGAAATAATCTTATACCATACTTTTTAAACTTGAAATATTTGCCTTCATAGCATTCTGTATATTCTTCATCAAAATATTTTCCAAGAAAAATTTGAGACGTGAACAGAATATAATGAAAAATCTCTATTGTATTAAATGGACTTCTGCTTATGATGATGGATGTAATACATAGAGGCAGTTATGTTAAACTGAACAATTAAAGCAATGTACAGTAGTGGTCTATTGTCTGAAAAACCTCTACATCTGCCAAAGATCCAGCAGTAGAATTGTACACAGATTTGTTAAAAATCAGAGTTTCCTGAAATCAAATTGTACTTGAGCTGAAGACCCATTGCTGTTTGAAAATTGTAATTATTTGACATTCTGCTTTTATTTAGAGGCACAGTGATACTTTTCCATGGATTACAATATATTTCCCTTAAATCTTGGAAATTTAAATAAAGAATGCCATTTTAAACAAAAATATTTTAAAAATTTAAACCCTAGAAGTGTTTTGTGCAGGCTGTAAAATTATGGTTTAAATCAGACCTGGGCATATTACAGCCCCCAGGCCACATCCAACCCTTTGGCTATCCCTGTCCAGTTCATGTGAGATCAATTGGAAATTAGAAATCAAGTGTAAGTAAGTGTGCCATGGGGGTGGGAGAGGAAGCCAAGTTGGTTTTGCACAATCACTGTGTGTTCCTTTATTTGGCTAATGGCCATGAAAGGTGAAGCGAGAAATCATTTTCTGCATCTGCAATGCACTTGTACCTCATCTGGAGCTGCTAAGGAGTTCAGGTGATGAGTTTGAGGACATCAGATCGGCCCTCCATAATAGTCCCATTTCTCACATAGCCCCTTGGGAAAATTAAGCCCCTGGTTTAAATGATAAAATAAATATACTTAACTTTTGAAATTTAGATGTTTTCAGTGAAACAACAATAATTGTCTGAAGCATTCATTGTGATGATACAAAAGGCATTTGAAAACTTTGTTATCACTGTATTTTTATTGTTGTAAGCCTTCTCGAGTTCCCCTTGCCCGGGGAAATGAGGCAGGGTATAAATCTAAACAAATAAACAAATAAATAAACTTGTTTTTAAAAATCTATTTATTTCTACTTTTTCTATCCTAGATCTATCCAGATGAAGGTCATTACATTACATCAGAGAAGAGCAAATATCACCTTTATAGCACAATTCTCAACTTTTTTAGTGCTTGTTTAAAGGAAGAAACACCTATTTTACCACAGGAAGTAGAAGACGATGAATAAGAAATGAACTAGGACTTGATTGAGGATTGCTGACTGTAAAAACAGATTCTTTGAGAGCCTGAGGGCAGCCAAAGTTTATAGCAGCGGAGCAGCACATTTTGTGACAATGGGCTAAAAAAACTGGGATTTGAATACACAAGTCCATGTGTGATGAAGGAACAAAACTTATACCTTTGTGGACGGCCAAAGGTTGGATGCAGTTTTCTGGAAGTTATTAATTTTGCATAAGAGTAGAGTTAGTGCATGTTGATTTTGTTACTATTCACTGTTTGTTCAGTATGTAGTTGCTCTGTTTTATTTAGTATGCACATAACTTTTTGATTTCAGGATAATGCACACTTTCATATTCCGCTAATATTTGGAGAAGGGACCTGCAGCCTAACATTCAACTGTAATTTTAGAATAAGTGCATTTTTTTCACTGTTAAGCATCAAAATATTGGGTGGGGGGCATTTTAGTTGACCGAAAGACAAATCAGATACTTTAAGTAGACTTTAATTATAAATGTCAAGCATTTATACCAACTAAATTAGTAAGTAAAACTGCAGTAGTATATGCCTGGACTTTATGTATATACACAAGACTCCTTCCACAACAGTAACAACAAAAAGCGAGGTCCACTTTAATAATTTTTTCAGGCTATAATTACACCTATGTGTCAATTGACATCAACAACTAAAATAATTCCCCAGTTAAAAGTTGCATATTTTGAGTTACTAAGAAATGTTTGGGTTGTGCTTTTTCTCGTATTGTTTACAGTATTTTGCTGGTTATGCTCTAATTTTAGAGTACATTTCTTTGTCATTTGTAAATTAGATACATGAATATTAAATTATAGTTTCAGATAAAGAAATTTTATTAACAATGTAATGCCATAGAGTAATACTTTGCTGAGCTATTTTGTAAAGCTGTTTCTCCCCACCCTCACTTTCTTCATACTGGTTGGGATTTCATTTTGAACTTCTGTGGCATATTGCAGATCTATCTGTCAGATTTTCTTTTGTGCTTCACAGGTGTTCATTGAGTCTATTACAAGAATGATTTAAACACAGCTGAATAAGTTGGAAATGATTTGTGTCCATGTAGTTTCAAGAAAGCTTCTGATAAATGATTTTTATTTTTTTATTGTTTTTATTTCATTTAGATGAAAATCCTGTGGTGCATCCATGTATTTATCAAGGTGAATTACACCCTTAAAATGATGCCATGAAATAAACAAACCAGGGAACTTTGGCCATCAAAACAGAACTGAGATCAAGTGCTATATTTATTTAATTTTGGAGATCTTTGGAGTATGTATAAGTGGGGCAATTCTAATGGTTTAATGTTCCACTGCTTAATATTTTTTCCAGGGCTCAATTCACTTGGAAAGTCTGATTCAAGCAATTTTCAGGTTTTTTAAAAAAATTATATTTACCCATTTTTGACATCCGTTGCAACCCCTGGAAAATTTAAAGCTCACATGCTATTTTTAAAGTACTATTCTTAATGCATAAATATACCATCTTTTTTATTTTGAAAATTGCTTGCCTGAAATAATAAATTGCATACACATTTTTGCTAAGGTGAAAAGTTCAATTTTCTTTATAAATCAAAAGAGATGCTATTATTCTAGATCAAGGGTGTCAAACTCATGACATCATGGTGGCATCATGTGGCGTATCATTTTCCCCCTTTGCTAAACTAGGCGTGGGCATGGCCAGTATGTGATACATCCAGTGCACAGGCCGGGAGTTTGTCAGCCCTGTTCTAGATTATGCTGCATGTGAAATATAGTTTATGATATTATAGAATTTATATACCTCCAAATATGAAGGTATGTGCACTTAGATTTGCTCACAAACTTTCCTTGGAATCAACATGAAACTGTTTCAAAATCCAATATTTAAAAATTAAAATTTTAAAACAGATTTTATTCTACAAACTTGTAAAATTAAAATATACACATCATTAAAAGAGCAGCACAATGACAAAATTTATAAGCTTAGTGATAAAATGTGGGAAATTTTAAGAAAAAGCTTGAGATTGTTTTAAACAGGAAAAAAAATCTCATTTTTTTCAAAAGTTATGACCACAAACATATAGCTTTATTTCTGCAATATTTTTGTGTCAAGTATAATATTTTAGCTGAATATCAATATTAATAGATTCCAAATTTGCCCAACAATTTAGATAAGAAGGACATATGCATCTTGAATATATAGCTATTTATCCAGATTCATTTGAGTCTGTCTCAAATGCAATAATAATGGAATAAGACCAAGCCAAGTAGATTTTCAACTGTAAAATTACATTTCCCATAAAAGGTTTATTGCAATTCTTTGAAGTGTCTAGTTTTCAAAAAAAGCAGGGGTGGGTTTTTTTCTTTAAAACTTATTTTTTTAAAAAAATAGAAAATTAATTTCAGTCTTACACTGAATTAGCAGAATAGTCCATGCAAGCACATCATTTCAATGGTCATTATTTTATGATCTCAAAATTTCAAATTGAAATAAAATAACTGTCTCAAAAGGTACATATAATTTCTTCAGAACTACTGATAATTCTTTCTAAATGTTGTGAATGTTTAAAAGCAGAAATTCTGATTGGATTCAAATAAGCCTAATAACAAATATTTAAGATGAATTAATGAAGTCAATCAAACAATAGATCCGAAGTAGTTATATCACAAAAAGCCATAAATACCTAAAATAGATTTATATACTATTTTTAATGTATAGTTATCTTAACATATAAACTTCCCATGGATATATGAGTCAAATTTATATCTGTGATTTAATCTTTTCTATATATCTCTTCTAGCATTAATTAAAACTATGAGCACTCATCCCCACACAAACAGGAATTCCAGTATTTTCCAGGACTTCAATGGGGTTAAATTATAAACCTCAAAAGAAGCCCCAAGAAGAGCTGAATTTTAAAGTTCTTCAGTTTAGACAATTAGCAAAGCTAAGATCAGTGCCCCATGATAAATATGGAAGCATAAAAGTTAAATCCTTATCTGGTAATCATACTTTCTGCAATGAAAATCTTGCCAGATATTTTTGTCAAATAAATGTATTCAGTATTTCGTACATTTGTACATAACATTTAAAATAATGTTATGAAATAATTATGAGGAAATCTGTCAGACTCTAAATCATCCATGGAGTTATATTATATTAACTGCATGTATCTTACCCAAATACTCTATGGAATTTTAGGCAACTAAGATTAAAAGTAGACTAACTGAGGCTAACTCAACCTAAAATCTAAATTTAGATTTTTATTTCTATCAAAAGAGAGAATAAGGTTAAACTTATCCGTTGCGAAGGGTTCCCCAAAATTCATATTTATTTATTTATTAAATTTATACCCCACCTCTCTTCCCCAGTCAAGGGGAATTCGAGGCGGCAATGTATTGAGGTGATGTATTGAGAACAGAACTTAATTCTTAACTTTACAAATTGTTACTGTGATCAAGTGGCATCAAATCCAATTTACTCCAGTTTATTGAATAACTAGATTGGATTGCAGTCTCACGTGCTAGTGGCATAAAAGAAAACATATTTGGTAATTTATGCATGAAACCTCTAACCAGCCAATATAATAATTTATGACTGAAATCCTTGGTGCCTTCTGAGCATGGCTGCAGAAGTTTCATTACCCCACTAGGTAACATCATCAGTGTCTTTTATGTCTGTAATTACAGTGATATTTTTAGAGTTTTCTTATGTAGACAAGGGACTCTAAATCAAATTAAAGATAAAAAGAGGTAGAGAAATCGTTGAGTGTACCTGAACATAAATTTAAAGAAAGTACGTCATTCATATCACTTAGCTGAATGCATTATATCAATCAATAGAGCTTTGCAGAAACCCAGAAGAAATTGTCAAGTTTTCTCTGTATTTAATTCATCTACAGTTGCTGATTCTTATCTATTTTGAAGAAAACCAAGAACATCAATTATAAATTTGTTATTATCAGAAAACTGACATTGTCTAAATTCAGTCTGAGCAGAGTATGCTGTTGTTGGAAAGATGTCCTTGAATTAAGAGGCCTAAGCTGCTGTTAAAATCTTGTCTTGCCCTGCCTGTAAATAGATTCACAGAAAAGTCAACATAAACTATAATTAAGCCTTCAAAATAAAGAAATATTATAGCCTGAATACAAATAATAACAAAGGAGTAAAAAAGGAAATCCTCTTACTTCTAGCAGAGCTTAAAGTAATGAGATATGGTTTGGATTCTACCTAATTATGAATGATTTCTGAATCCCTGATAATCTCAGAACAAATTTGTTGGGAAAACCAATGAACTATTGAAGATTCTTCCCTCAAGCAATATTTCTTGCTTTAACATTTTTCTGTGTTGTATTTCCTCAGTAGAATAATAGAAAAATATAACAAGACATTATCTCATTACCACGTAGAATAGGTCATGTGGAAATGTTCCTTATTATGGCAGATCGGAGGAACCTCATGATAAATGGTCAGGTTTTTACAAAAAGAAGAACCTGACACTCCCAGTATCTGGCTTCTTCCAGCATAGTTGATTCTTTTTGGCTTCCTTCAGGAACCTCATGTCACATAGATTAGCCCAACAGGAATGAGATTCAAAAGGCATTATTTTATTCTGAAAAGCCTTGACTACTTTTAATAAAGCACTTATAAATGTGAAGATCCAATGTGAATATGTGAAGATCCAATGATTTCCCACAATCTTCCAGTTGATTTATTCTCTTCCCATTTTATCTATTTTGGTACTTAACGGTATTAACAGAGTCTTTAATAATATCTTTTTTCCAAATCCCAAAAAATAGCTGTCAGGATTTTCTCAGCAGCTGTTGACACTGTTGCTTAAGAGGGGACATAATAAGGTGGCAGACCTTTCTTGGGCACAATCCAGGCAAATAATGAACAAATTTTCCCCACTACTCAACAGGTGCTGTTATTACCGGTTTCTGTTGCTATTGGGTCAGATTAAGTCAATTCAATTTAAATATCTTTGGCTGCATGAATTGAATTTCCACATACTTTAGTGATCTGAATACAAACAGCTCACCGTCTGATTCATATCAGGGATGTGGACTGGGTCAAATGCTCAGACAAATATATTCACTTGCAAATAGCTTCCAGGGGAAAATGGATAAGACATACTTTGAAAAATATTGAGCTATTTGATTAATTTTTATTTCAAGCTGTCATTGCTTTCATGACTAAACCACAAGGAACCAAGATATTTTGCTTATTATTTATTTGTCAAATTTAGATACCACCCATCTCACTCTCAGAACACCTGTATGTAACTCTTCTACTGATTTCAACTCTAATCTGGGACAAAACATGGGATAGTACTATGTAGGACCAGGTAGTTCAGTAAATAATGTCATAAATTTAATTCATGCTAATTAAAGCTATTCTAAAGATTGTATTAGATTCTCCTTATAAAATAGAGGAGATGCCATTACCTAGTTGTACATTGGCATTTTCATTTCAATTAGAAATATTTCAATTATTAATTTCAAATATAATTCCATTGGGTCAGATTGTTCATCATTAATCAGCAAAATATAGTTCCCCTTGATCAGGGAAGAGAGGCGGGGTATAAATCGAAATAAATAAATAAAAATAAATAAATAAATAAATAGAAAAGATATAGAAATGCTAACAAATAGATAACCCAGTGGTGATAAAGAAACATATTTGCTCCATTCTGCACTTGCTACAGCTTCATCAGAGTTTCTCCTTTTCTTCAGCTGTGTTTTGAATTTAAAAAATGCATGTTACTCAGAGCTGCAGGTGGGCATATCCACGTTGAACAGTTGTGGTTACTACTTTGATTAGAGAGAGAAAAAAGATTTCTTTGCATAATGGGAAGAAAGGGATTCTGTGTATAGCACATTATACTTGGAAGAATAATTTCAAATGATACCCAGTTCGTCAGAGAGTTCTTCAGAGGGATAGAAAACAAGAAAGGCAGACCATTTATACTTAAAAAAGGAGAAAACATTAAAAGGTAACTATTCTTTGAAATACTCTGGAAGAGTTTGTACCAAAATAAGGTTGGGAATAAAAGGGCCATTTGGTTTATACAATGCACATTTTTTTGAACCTGCGCTTTTCCTGTTGTACTTTTTTACATTTTATTATTTTGGCTTGCAAGAGCTTATCCAAAGTTATTCTTAGATGTTGTTAAACCTAACAATAAGTCATGTTTTCAGATTTTGTCCATATGCTATGATCTTTCACAGAACCAAAGAAGAAAGAAGTGACCTAAAAGCTGACAAAAAAGATTTTTGCAAGTCCCTCTCTTTCAGTCTCTGGGGATGTTTGGCAAACAATAAAATATACATAGCTCCTGAATATTAGTACTTTGCAACGGACTGGAAGAAGTATCAGTGGAATTTTTTCAGCAATCATGATTTACAATACTTTGATTTCTGAAAAATGTAATAGTTGGAAACTGTAATTCAACAAATGAGTGTTTCAGTCCTTTTCTAAACTTCTAGCAGAAGCAGAAAAAGGATATGGTACTAGTCTACTATACAACCCAAGGTCCAGTCACTCACTGGAGAGTGAGTTTCCTCAACAGTCACAGGAATAGCACTACTATAGAGCAGGGGCTCCCAGTCGTGTGTTCCCCTTGATTGGGGAAGAGATCTGGGATATAAATTTAATAAATAAATAAATTTAATAAATAAATAAATCTTGGCAACTTTAAGATGGATGGACTTGGACTTCCAGAATTCTGCAGCCAGCTCAGAGAACAACTTTCCTTTCTTTTCTCCCATAACTCTTCCACTGCTTTCGCTGCTATCTGCCATTAAATCCTCACAGAAAGAAAAAAGAATTAAAACAATGGCCTTTGGGATAAAAGAATGTCAATTTGATTTGGTGGACTATTTACCCCAAGAAAATATTCATTGTCTTCTTTATTGTCCTCCTCACCTATTGAATGTTCTAAGCAACTGAACTCTAGATTTCATAAAAAAAAAGCTGCCCGGATCTGCCTACTTTTTTTTTTCAGGAATGGAAATGACACTTTCAGGCATATACAACATGCTATCTTGATGATGAATGTGTATGATACACTTTATTTTTGTGCATGCAATATATTTGCATTTCTTCACTTACAGCCATTATTACATTCAGTGGAAAAAGCAATACAGGTTTCTAAATCTGGGGTTTTTCTACTTGCAAAACTGTTGCACAGCCTGACATACTATCAGAAATCTGATCTACCTACAAACTGTAAAAGCAAATTATTTGGTTTCGAGATAATGGCAATCATTTGATTTTGTTTCTATAATTTGCAATTTGAAGTATATACATTATCTCCTATTATGCTATTTAATAGTCTTTAAAATTTCTACTTTGCTAGCAAGTGTTTTGGTAAGAGTAAGATGCCAAGTACAGTATGTTTATCATCGTCACTCATATCCTTTCAATCAAATGTCACCCAATATTTCAGGCATACTTAACAAACGCACAGCCCAGTAGCTGGCATATTCCTATTTTGCCCCTTGAAAAATGGAAATAATAAATGTAGGCACATGTAAGCTAAAATAATTATGGCATTCTTCCAGTAATTAGGCCCAGAGGAAATCTACATAGAAACATGAAACAACGTTTTGCTGGTCAAATCTTATACTAAAAAAAAAAAAATCATTTCATTAAAGAAATTGTACATCCACTTCTTAAATAAACAACACCGGTATTTGAACATTTTTGTATCAAATATACCTTGGCACTTTATAACATTCTGTGAACATTTATAACTTGCCATCTATTTTTTTCTTAGATGATAACTTTAGCAGAGTTTATTTATAGAATATTCATTGTAGTATATAATTCTCTACAACACTACTTCCAGAAACATATAAGCTCAATTTTATCCCAATTAATAAATTATACTTTTATACTTTAAACTATAAGGATACTTTTATCCTTAAGTATATTAACTTTACTAGAAGTTTGCTATATAGTCCTCTTCGTTCATTTCCATTTTTTTAAAAATAATCCAAATGGATCTGTATTTTGTCTGCATTCTTTATTTGCAAATGTTATTTGCCCTCTTTGATTACATCCTTTGTAACTATATTTTTCCTTTGGAAAGAAACTGTTCTGGCTGATACGTTTTATTGAAAGGCTTTTTTTTTAACCTACAACTTCCTTCATCAGATGCATTGAATAGCATGAATAGCTGGTGTAAAGTTTAAATGGGATGAGTTATGGGATGGAAAGTTGGCGAACGACAGACTGGTGATGAGTTTACATACAGCATAAGACAATATAAATTCCTTATCATATAATAATTGTAATAATTTAAAAATTCATTGTGTTTGTTGAGAACTTTTGAGTTGCCTAAAATGTTTTGATGTTCGTAAGTTTAGCACACCTTTTTGTTTATTTTTAATGTAATTGCATTTATTCATTCTTGAATCTTCTGACCATTAATGGAATAACAGAATAATAAGAGTTGGAAGATACTTTGGAGGTCTTCTAGCACTCATATTATTCCTTGTAATTTACTTTAATGGAAGGAAAGAAGGAAGGAAGGAAGGAAGGAAGGAAGGTAGGAAGGAAGGAAGGAAGGAAGGAAGGAAGGAAGGAAGGAAGGAAGG
>JANHGC010004886.1:0-14774 GCA_027560395.1 Boaedon fuliginosus | reverse complement strand
GGAAGGAAGGAAGGAAGGAAGGAAGGAAGGAAGGAAGGAAGGAAGGAAGGAAGGAAGGAAGGAAGGAAGGAAGATCTTGTATTTTATTTCTATTATGAAGACATTGTGTTGTTATTTGTGATTCATCTTTGTCCCAATTAACCTGCTGCCACCATAACAGAATGAAGTTTATCTGCACATTATCATGCATGACCACCAAGTGTACCTGCAACTCAATTAGTTCAAGAGAGAAATTAGCCAATACATCCTTTATTGTAGCATAAAATTGATTTAACTTGTCACCGAACATAGTTCTAAAATACAGCAGAACATTAAAAATAAAATATGCTGTTGGACACTCCCATTTGCCAAGCAGGGACTAAAAGCTTCAAGCTATTTTGTGACATTTAGTAGCTGTATTAACATCCCTAATTGTAAATGACAAGCAATTACACTTGAAAAATATCCCAACAAAGTGCCTTAAGCAATTACAAAGCTTCCATCAACTGAGAAGGACTACATTTCATTAACAGGGGAGGTGGAGGAGACAAAGTGGCCTTTGAAGGCTGCTTGATTAGATCAGGGGTACAAATTAACATGGTCTGTTAAATGGCTATCCATGTCCACTCCCTAGAGTGGGTTCAGATAACTGGTCAAATACGGGGAGAAATAGTGAAGTTCACACTTGCATTTATTTCCATTGCATATTCTAGTCTCATACTGGTTAAGAAAGGGGTGTTAAGGAACAGAATAGAGGGAACCATTCTTGAAAGACCATCCCTGAAGAAAGAACTACATATGGTAGTAATGGTACAATTCCAATAGCACAAGAGAGAGGATTCAAGATTCTTGGACTCTGTTTTGTTTCTACCTATGTGGGTGATGACAGAGAAAGGTCATAGCCCATGCATATTGAGTTGTAATTCAGTGCCAGTGTATTTGGAAAGCATATTTATGGTGTATTTTGACAGAACTTGAACAGTTTCTACCTGACACTCTAGACAGCTGTTGCCAGGCACTCTTGAAAGTATCAGACTATAGAGGAACCGAGTGTGATTCATTGTACGCAGCATCTTATGACATCAAGAATTGGATTTTGCCATTTAGCAGCTACACTTCAATTTCAGCACCCTCTATGTGTGATCAGACTTGGAGTTAGAAGTGGGGAAGAGGATTACCCAATGTTGCACAAAGTACAGAAAATTCTTTTGACAGCACTATTGACGGCGAACAAAAAGCAACCAATTCTGCATTAAGCTGAGCTGCACACAAGAATCTTCAGCCAACTGGATTACACCTTCTGGTTCTACTTTAAGACTTGCAAATAACACTTGGGAGAAACAAAAAAAATCTAATTTACTGAGGGTCTGAAATGTTATCCTTTCCGTGTTTCAGGGCAGGGGTTGTGCCGTTTAATTATCTTCAATCCTTTCAGTGAATAAAGTGACATTTGCAAAAGAAATCATTTAACTGCAATGCCCTGTAAGGGATGTGAAACAATTAAAAAAAAAACTTTCACTAATAGAATTAATACCAGAACTGTGGAAATTTTTTAAAGAGATTAATTGGGAGCATGTGCAAAGCAGCTTTTTTTTGGATCATTGAAGCAGTCTCTTCCTTTTTCAGCTCATGCAGCTGCTTTCAGTTTTAGGGAAATGCATGGAGAGACAGCTAGAAGCAGATTTTGAAGACTAGAAAAGGAAGCAATGGCTTTAATATATGTGAGAACAAAGAAGATTATATGTATTTCAGTGTATTTTGAAATATTATTTTAATGTGTTTGCACAGTCCTATAAGCCTTTGGGCAATATTCATGAAAAAACAATATCTTGAATACCATAGTTAAATTGAAATAATGAGTAGCTTAAATATAATTTAGGCAAAGAAACCTTATAAAGAAAAGTTCATTTTAAACCTTAAACATCCTATTTTTATTTTGAAATTCTATCATTTTATCATGAGTATGTTCCTCCCCTACTTCTGAGTTTAGTATAGTACCATCATCATTATTACCATCATGTATTGTTTCTGGTTTTACTTTCCCTCTTCCAGTAAGAAAAAACAATCAATCTTCCTACTTTAAAATAAGGAAATAAAAGGTTAAGATTTAAAATGCAATTCGTGTTTTGAAAGGCAGTCTAGATGCTTTAACAACTGCCACCTGGCAAATGTCTATTCAGTCTAGGTAGATAGGTTTTCAGTGGCTGCTTTTAAAAAGGCTTAATTCCACTTTTCTTGGGAGGTGAGAAGGAAAAGGTCGTATTGCTGGTGCTACACTGAGTTAAGCCTACTAATGGGATCATGAGCAGGGTCTCCACATTTACCCTTTGTACAGAGGTCATGTGGTAACACAGAGCCAATATTTTAAATACATTAGTCATAAGCCATTTAGAATATCAGCACTGCCAACACCTTGAAGCCGACTTGATAGCTCACATTCTATTAAAGCAGGGCTTTTATAGCGTTCATATCCATTCCATTGAGCAGTTGAGACTATTGGATCAATTTTGTTCATTTCTAATCACTGTGTACAGACACCACATCAAAACTGGCATTGTTAAACCATATTGTTTGGGGTAATATGCTGATATTGTAAACCACCCGGAGAGTGCTATAAAGCACTATGGGATGGGATGTAAATGTTTTTGATATTTTAACATTCTTTCTCTAATGTTGATTCATCATCAACTGACATTTCATCCTGAAGATCACCAAGGTAGAAATCACAAATCCAAATCCTGCAGTGTATTAGAAAGAAAAATGGAACATAGAACACAGAATATTCAGAATATCAGAGTTGGAAGGGACTTTGGAAGTCTTCTAGTCCAACCCCTTGCTCAGGCAGAAAATCCTATACCATTTGAGAGAAATGGTTGTCCAATATCTTCTTAAAATCTTCCATTGTTGGAGCATCCACAACTTCTGGAGGCAAGCCATTCCACTGATTAAGTCTTCTAACTGTCAGGACATTTCTTCTTAGTTCTAGGTTGCAATTCTTTATTAGCCAAGTGTGATTGGACACACACACACAAGGAATTTGTCTCTTGTGCATAGTTGTTTTGGCTACATAATACAAAATATTTTGTATGCAAGAATATTGTGTGGAAGAAGATATCAAGACAATTTTCATCATCAAACATTTCTTCTAAATAGTTAACTTAATAGCAAAGTAGCTAATAGCCATCTTAATAACCTAAAATGACCTATATTCTCAGTGTAGGAGAAGCAATTAGGTAGTCTCTGAATGAATATAAACAAGCAATTCACACAAAAAATTGGGATCTATTCATTGGCTCATCTGTCCTAAAATCATACAAGAATAACAGAATAACACTGATTTTTTTTTAAAAAAAGTGTGTCAATTATTGTAGAATACTGTTTATGTTATGCTGTTATCCAGAGAAGAATAACAATATTATATAGAGAGAAAAGAAGTAGAAAATTAGATATCAAATTTTACAACATTCTCTAAACTTTAGCCTTCTTTTTGTTGCTGACTGAAATTAATGCCTTTGCAACATTCAGATAGACAGCGACAGAAGCAATTACGAAGGTAGACGTTATGGTGCTGCAAAGTAGCAGATGGATACTGTAGCTTCCAGGAATAATTTCCGATTTTATAATAGTGAGTTTATACCGATTCCATATGACTTTTTCTATCTAATGTTCTTTTCATATCAGTCTTTCATCTTTTGCACTCAGATTTATGTGATGGAAAACACTCCATTACCTTCTGGTGTTATATTTTCATTCTCATTAAACATGTTGACATGCAAAGAAACTGTAGAATTTCTAAACGTAATTTTGTTGTAACGATGTGTTACTGATCTCCCAAGTAATGCCAATGCAGTAAACTAAATTACTACTTAACCAATGGCTGGCTAGCTCTCCACTCATTTCCCCCTCTCCACCAAGGAAAAAAGATAGATACTTTACTACATTGATTACCTTAACATTCCATTCAAACATACATACAGTACTTTATTTGCATGAATATGTTCTAATAAATCAGCAAAGCTAACAATACATTGCTCCAAATTCAATTCTCCCAAATAATTTATATCTAGTACAAAGCAGAAATCATAACAATACCGTCCTAATTTTCTGTGCTTAATGAAGTCGGGAAATGTATCTTCCACGAAGAGGTTATCCAAGCTTGATTATCATTATAATGCTAAGATATTAACAGATTGCTTTTTGTTGTCTCAGATTAGCTTGTCAGCGTTTACATTAGAATGTTTGGTTTAGCATAATTAGTCGGATCCTACAGTCCGACATAAACGTAGCCCACAAAATAATCTGCTACAGCGCCCTCCTCATCAAAGACTTCTTCAGCTTCAACCACAATAATACATGGACAAACAATCGATATAAACTCAAGGTAAACCGCTTCAAACTCAATCGCAAAAAATATGACTTCAGCCACAGAATAGTTAATATCTGGAATACGCTACCTGACTCCATTTTATAGCCTCAAAACCTCACAGCTTCAACCTCAAACTGTCCACTGTGGACCTCACACCATTCCTAAGAGGTCTGTAAAGGGGGAGTGCATAAGCACACCAGCGTGCCTACTGTCCCTGTCTTACTGTTTCCATTTCCCTGTATACATTTTCTCTGTTCATGTTTATGTTTATCTGTTATCGTGTATATGTTTGACAAATAAAGAAATTCATAATTTTAATGGAAATGTTGTTGCTTCTTTTAAAATGTCTTTCCATATTCCTATCTGGTTTAAAGCCATTTGATTAAGTGCTTAAACTGTTTAAAAACTATACCCACCAAAGTAAGAATAAATAAATAAATCCTAGCTCTTAATTCTTAAGGGCAGAATTTATGAATCGATGTTTCTATATTCATTGTTTTAATAAAGACAATTATTGTAATGTAAATTCAGAAATTGAAGCAGGACGGCTAACCTATAACTGCAAACTACATTCTTAATTGAGAAAGAAAAACCAAGGAAGGATTAAAATGCCTTTAGCAAAAGTCTCTATTGGTAAAACCAGTGGAATTTAAAATTTAGTTTTTTGTTGTTTTCAGGTCTTTGAAACAGTAGCAATTCTTTTATACATGGTCATTGAAGCTCATTGCTTTTATTCATTACAAAACAAATTTCATATAGAAAATTCTTTTTTCCCATTGCCCATTTAATAAACCTTTTCTAATTAAATCAAGTTTCTTTAACCATTTAAGCCGATGAACTAAATATTGCAGCTTAAAACACATGCATATATGAGCCAAACACTAAAAATGAATTTATGTAGAGCAAAAAAATATTCCTGTGAAACAAAGAAGTCTATCTGAAGTATGAACAAAATATATCACACCCATACAATCACTTACAATTGCAGTAAATGATAAATTAAGCATATTCTTTCAGGTACTAACATTTACTATACTATGTGCAAATAGGCAAAAAACCCCAGAATCACCGTCTTATTATTTTTTCAAAAATGAAATGGTATTGATTCATTCAGACATTCAACTATCATTTGCCCTTTTACTTTCATGTATATTTCTGGCTATATTGCAAATGTAGGACATCATCAGTTTGAAGCATAAAATTGACCAGATTTTCTTCTCCATCTCACCATTAGAAGAAGCTGCAACCTCGGTCTTCTTTTAGGCCCAGACTTCCTTCAGAAAGAACCATGTTTCGCTCAGATAATATGGCTAATCTGCTTAAATCTATCATTATAAGTTTACCCTTACGAGAAATGTGATAATTTGTTCTTATATTGGATTCCTGATGGACCAAAACTCCTAGGTAACACTGGAAAATTTGGATGAATTCCAAGCTGCAAGATATAAATTCCAGTGGTCCTTGGGGAATTAAACATTAATAAGCCGCTGAATTTGTGGACACAGATATAAAAACTCTGCACACCTGGCAACTACCATGCAAATGTCTTGCTATTTCAGCTGACCTGATTACCTGAAGTTTAGAAAGCAGTCAACCAAGGCTCCTTTTTAAAAATAGAAACCCAAGGGGAGCTCCAGAAAATAGTAGGTCAATTAGTTTAACATATATACTGAGAAAATTAGTAGGAAGCTCACAGTGAGTTTTTAAGTATTAACAGCACCTACTTCAAAGAAAAAAACCCATCTCAAGTGTTCTTTCTTGAAGATATCTGAAAGTGTCAAGATTTCTGATCTTGCCAGCAGAAAATCAGCAACAGTGACAACTTGGAAGCAACAACTTGGAAACGCCTCATTGCTACATAATGAGGCATTTAAAGCAGTTATGAAGAAGCCTAAAATATTCAGAACTTCTAAAGGTTTCAGGTGAAGAAGGTAATCCATAGAAATTTTGATATGAAGTATAACTGGTTAGAATTGGGGGTAATTAATATATTCTTGAAACAATAAAGAAGTAGGATGCTTCTTTCAGGTTAATTAGGGATATCAGTCACATTTTATGCCACACGAAGTTATGAGGGTCATGATTGCTAATACTGATAAATATTGGCTTAAACCAGGGCTGTCAAACTCCCGGTCTGCAGGCTGGATGCATCACATGCTGGCCATGACCCCGTCCAGTTTAGCATAGTCCCAATATGTCACGTGACACTGACATAACGACGTGAGTTTGACAGGCCCGGCTTAGACCATAAGCTCCACCTCATACAATGGAAAATTTTATCAGAGTAAACCTACAAGAATTGTACTGAAGATCGCTTTCATGCAGCATGGATATATCAGCCAACTGCTGGTTGTTTCTTTCCTTTCACTATAGTTCTGGTTTATTGTCCTTGAAATCTGAGCGGCCATATAAAATGAAAGACAGATGGACAGATGGATACATAAATAAATAAATGTTATATTATTTATTTATTAAATTTATGTCCCGCCTTTCTTCCCCAATCAAGGGGAACGCAAGGTGGCTAACAACATATTAAAATACAATAAAACATAATAAAAAACACTAACAATAAAAATCTAACAACTCGCTATAAAACACCATTAAAAACATAGCCATACACAAACAAGCATACAAGCATTCATACAAAGGAGTAATTAATTCCAAGCCTGCTGGCAGAGCCAGGTCTTCACAGCCTGACAGAAGGCCAACAGACTAGGGATGGGGAGCTGATTCCAGAGGGCCAGTGCTGCCACATAGAGGGCCTTTGCCCATGGGCCTGCCAGCCGGCACTGTGTAGCTGACAGGACCCCTAGGAAATCAACTCTGTGGGATCTAACTGGACGCTGGGAGGCATGAGGTGGAAGAAGATGGTCTCAAAGGTATCCCACTCCTAAGCCATGAAGGGCTTTAAAGATCGTCACTAGCACTTTGAATTGCACAAATACTATATATTTGTGTTCATCAGTAATGTTTTGCTTCCCTTTCACCTGTTTTTCACCTTGCCTCCAGTTGCTTCTTTCTGAGCTTTCCTTTTAAACTTTACAGGAGGAAGCAATCAGGGTCCCAGTAACTCTCCTGAAGCTTTTGGTTTCCAAAGAACAGAGGGATTGAGCAGATTCAAAAAATTGGAATGTAGACGACATGACAGGGAAATGAATGGAAGTGATTGACACAGAGGGTATATTACCTGTAGGATTCTCTGTGGTACCATAAGCCAAGGATACTGCCTGTTCCATTACTTTCATGTTCTTTGGGGGAATATTAAAAGCAAGGATAGCTCACTAAAAGCAAGAAAAAACAAGGGAAGTCAGTTGAGGTTTGCACATTTTTAATTCTTCAAAAGCATTCCAAAAAATGCTTTATTTTTTCCCTCCAGACATTTTCTCTTCAACTAAACTCCAAGTTTATTGTTTCAAATACGATGGTGTATCTGTTCTGCAATTTCGAGAATTATTGCCATATCTTTCAGCTGGATCTAGACTTCAATGGTGAACAGATTTACATCAAATAGATGTACTCTGGAATGCTGTAATCTCTCTGGAATTTAATCCTGGGGTCAGCTCCCATGTCCAGTGGTGCAATATTAAAGCACAAAAAGAAATAAATGCTTGAAGAAATGACCAAGTTCTCATGCAGAGATATGAAGGTCCTAATAATATTTCAAGCTTTTTAATTTTGAGTAACAATAAAAATGAATATAAAGGAATCATTGATTTGACTACTGTGGAAAAATGGATTAAGAACAAATAAAAGAAGTAAAGGAAATTAAAGTAAAAATAGAATGATTGCAGGAAGTGATAATATGAGTTCTTCTGAATGAAAAAGGATTAGAAGGTAGATTAATCTCTGCAGAATGAATCAAAAGAGAATCAAATTAAAGGAGACGTGGAAGTTCCTTGAAATAAATGGGGGGAAATGTACTACAAACTATCATTGAAGCATATGGGATGTATAAAAGTTAAGGCCCTGCGGATAAAGATCAATGCATATAAGAGAATACTGCAAAAAATGTAATGGATAAAAACATAATGCATTTAGAGAAAAAAGATGAAAATGTTTGCATAGATTTGGTTGATTGCAGAATGCAAGAGAATTATATAAATTGGAAATAAAGCATGTGTGATGATGAATGGAACATTTTAAAACTGGTTCATCACTGAGCACTTTGTAAGAATCCAAAGTTGCAAAGGACTAAGAGAACATAAATTTAAATAAATGAATTAGAAAATGCACATATGGATAAATGTATAAGGGATATTTGTGATCAAAGGACAGGTGTGTTGGTGGGGGATATTTTCACACAGATATATCTTTGTGTGCATATTGTTGTTGGCTGAGAACCTCAATGATATGGAGTGAATGATTCATAGACTATGTGATGATGTAATGTGTAATATGGTTCTGAAAATTAATGTATCAAATGGCAATTGTGTCTTACAGAAAAAATGGAATGAACAATTTCAGATTATGCATAATTGTGTAGAATTCTGTGTTTTACAAGGAAACTGAGTGAGAAAATTTCAAGTTATACATAATCACACTAAAAGTGTGTTAGTGGCTGAATGTGTTGCTTTGTAAAATATGTATAAGAAGATATGAAAATAGAGAAATTGTAGGATGTATGATATGCTGTGAAAAAAGTGGTGATTATGTGATCTGTGGTGAAAAATGAATATTTGTTGGAAGAAGTGAAAATGTTTCTGTATAAAAACCTGCTTCAACCTACTTTATTGTATGGCAGTAAGTGTTGAGTACATCAGAAAGTGTGTGAGTGGGATATTTTTAAAAACATCTTGGTAGAGGGGTGGGGCTGGGACCTCGATGGCGCTGGACGCGAGGTCCGCGAGTTCCGCGGCCTCGGTCTTGGCTTCCCCTCGACGGGCTCCCTAGAGGAGCCTAGGTCTCCTTGTAGGGGAGGACCGAGCGATGGGAAGGTGCCGGGGCAGGTATGAGGGATTCCGTTTATCCCCTACCTGCCAGCGGGCTGTTTCCCGAAGCCGCCGAGGGTGAAGCGGCGGCCTCACAAGCCGCCATTAGTCGAGCCAGCCCAGGCAGAAATATCGCCAGAAAGAGAGACAAGATCGGGGCAGTTTGCTGACTTGGACGTGACGAGATCTGGGAAAATGCAGTTCGAGACCCCCAGAACTACATTTTCGAAAGGACTTTGTGCTGGAGTGAGTGAGCGGCGGATGTAAACAGCGTAACTTTAAAAAAAAGGATTTTGCCTTACGGACCCGGCGTGACCTGGCGCGGAGGGGAAAATTGTTAACTTTCTAAAGAAAAAAAACTGTGAGTGGATTTTTGTTAACAGATGATGTGATACATAACTAAAAAGAAAAAAAAAGAACATTGCTTTTTGATTGCTTAATAGTCAAGACCGAGATTGAGACTGAGACTTTGGCTGTCGGAGAGGAGGGAAATGACGTTTTTAAATCCGGGACTTCTGTATGGAATTGAATATAAACTGTTGAGAGAAATACGGGAATTAAGAAAATGGACAATGATAAATTTTAAAAGATACTGAAGAGAAAGACTGTGAAGGAGAAAATGGTGTTTTTTGGGGATCAAATTAAGAAGACCCGGAGTAGATACTATGAGAGAAAAACAAGGCGTGGTCGAGAGGAAGAGAGGAGAGGAAGATGGCGACAGAACAAAGAAATAAGAAAAGGACAATTGAATAGTAATATATTAATTAGAGATGGGAACTTGAAAAATTTGTGAGTAACTTATGAGGACATATAGAAAAGCGACCGGAGAACGCGGATTTGATGAGGCGAAATGTAAAATTTAGATGATAAATGAGAATTAGCCTGTACTTTTTCTTACTGTCTTTATGCTTGTTTTCTTTCTTTTTTTTTCTTTAAATATATATATTGGTTAGATGGATAGACCCTTTTTTAGTTTGTCTTTTTTTTGTGTGTGTTTTGAAAATGATGGTTACTATGAGTAAGATGGTCTTTCTTTTTTTCTTCTATCCTTCTTTCCTTATTTCTTTTTTCTTTTTTAAACAATAAAATAAAGAACAAAGAAGATTGAATGAATAAAATAGGCTTCTTCGAATAATGAGTAGACAAGGGGACTGGAACAAAAAGTACTATATTTTGTTATATTCTTAAAGAAAATATATAATGGAATTATGATTTTAATAAAAGGGGAATGAACTTTAAAGAGGGGAGGGAACTTAGATTATGTATATGAAGGAACTGAAATTATAATATGAGATATTTGATAACTATACATGAACTGTTATTTTAACTATAATTAGGAAAATATATATATATATATACATAAGATAGGTTTTTTCTTTTTCTTTTTCTGTTCCTTTTCTTTTTTCTTTTGTAATTTATTCCTGAAATATGAGATGATTAACGTAACTTGATTAAGAGATAAATTTAAGTGTAAGACAGTGAACTGACATATACTGAAATGGAATGTAAAGTCCAGGTGGCACTGCCCTGAAACAAAATGCCTTTTTTATTTCTGTAATTTCTTGTAAAACAATAAAAAATTGTTTAAAAAAAAAACATCTTGGTAAAAAACAGAAGAGTTAAGCTTAAGAATAAACAAATAAATAATTAATATGGATTGCATATAAAAATATGTGACCAAGATAAAATCATAGCTGCCCTCAGTAGGGCACAGGAAGAGAAAGCAGTAAAGCTTGTATCATAATATCCAGTTGCAAAAAACATGGCTTCTATCATCCTTATGCAGAGGTTACTAATCATAGGTTATGATAATAGGCATAGGTTACTAATAAGCAATCAAATTATAATAGGAAACAAATAAAACAGTATAAATTGTAAAGATACAAGCAACATGGTTATAGTCATAAGTGGGAAGAAGTGAATATTAGGAATGGTAAGAGTAATAGTAATACAGTCTTAGTAAATAATTAGACAGTGTTGTGGGAATTAGTTGCTTAGCAGAGTGATGGCATTCGGGAAAAAACTGTCCTTGTGTCTAGTTGTTCTTGTGTGCAGTGCCCTATAGCATTTATTAAAAGCATGAATAAACAGCATCAACAAATGGTGAAAATACCTCTAATTGTAATATGGAGTATTAGTTCTGCTTGAATTCTTGCATTTAAAAATGTAATCTTATTTCCTCTCCTTATTTCCTAGTCACTTCAGAAATCCTATTCCTGCATGGTGTTCCATACCCATCTTCACAATCAAGTTGATGGACAGTGGCTGTGTTTACTTTCTGAAGTGCACATTTGCATGTAGATATAGGACAACATCTGAGTAAAACAAATGCCACTAAATTGTCAGCAAATGGTGGTAGTATTTACACAGCTTCTCTAGTATTTACAGGACATAATCAAAACTGCTAAAATACCTAACTGCAGCAAATGTGCTTTTCTTAATGAAAGTTTGAGAATATCTGTCTGTTTTCAAATTGCACCAATCCACTCCACCCATCCACCAGGTTTTCCAGAAATCTTAATCATAAATTATTGATAGAACTTATTTACACATGCTACCTCCTTACCTGCAATTTACTGGTACCTTCTAAGGGCTTCCAACTGACTTGACTATCCTCCTCCTAAGAGTAGGAAGTAATACCAATAGAAGAAAGTATTTGTAACTCAGGGTAGAACTGTGGGGTACTTGGTGCTCCCTGAGCTTGGTTATTTTCTTGTAAATGCTTCATTACCCAACCAGGTAACATTATCAGGACTAGCAGTAGCTAGGTGGTGCAGTGGTTAGAATGCAGTAAGGTAAAGGTAAAAGTTCCCCTTGCACATACATGCTAGTCAGTTCCCGACTCTAGGGGGCAGTGCTCATCTCCGTTTCAAAGCCCAAGAGCCAGCGCTGTCCGAAGACATCTCCGTGGTTATGTGACCAGCATGACTAAATGCCAAAGATGCACGGAACACAGTTACCTTCCCACCAAAGTTGGTCCCTATTTTTCTACTTGCATTTTTACATGCTTTCAAACTGCTAGGTTGACAGAAGCTGGGACAAGTAACTGGGAACTCACTCCATTACGGGGCACTAGGGATTCAAACCTCCAAACTGCTGACCTTTCTGATTGACAAACACAGCGTCTTCTGTCAACTTCCAGTAATTTGGGTCTCACCAATTCAAGGTTGACTCAGCCTTCCATCCTTCCAAGGTCAGTAAAATGAAGACCCAGATTGTTGGTGGCAATATGCTAATTTTATCAAACACTTAGGGCAGTAAAGCACTGTGAAGTGGTATATAGGTCTAAGTACTATTGTTATTGCTAGTAGGAAGTAGTTACATTGTAAGGCCCCAGGCAAGGAGCAGGCCTAAACCTTACTGATAGCTGAGCAAATGCAATGTTATAGCTTCAGATGGAATAGCAAAATAAAAAGATTAGGAGAAACCTGCTATCCCAAATTTGGTTTACACTTTTCTGTAAGTGACAGAACATATTGGTTGTACATTCTTGACTGGAAAGTTTAAAAAAAAACATCCCAGGGAGGAAAAAAACAAACCCAGGCCATTTCTATATAGCTGGCAAGAAAACTGTTTACTATACATGGATATATCCATTTAGTCACCTGAAGTCTAACTGAATTCAGGTAGTCTTGCCTTTCCTTTGTTTTTTTTTATAGTAGTTCAGAGAGTTATGCAGTGGTGGGATTCAGATAATTTAACAACCAGTTTGCCCAGGTTCAGGTTGGATGTCAGGAGAAGCATGGCTCATCCCTGTCCTCCAGCACCACTGAAGGACATGCAGGACGAGTCTCCCGCAAAGGCCAGCCTGACCCTGGGAAAACTGGTTGTTAAATTAACCCCCCGACCCACTCTCAAAGTGGATCCTGGGTGCTGCACTGCAATGGATAAACGGGAAATGGAGCGGCCAGCATGAGGGAAGGAGGAGGAGGAGGCAGAAGAAAGAAGGAAAGTAGCCTTCTCCTTACCTTGTGCTGGCCACTCCGTTTCCCATTTCTTTTGCAGAGCAGTGACCAGGATCCACTGTGATAGCCCGAACCAGTGCGAACTGGTTAAATCCCACCACTGGAGTTGTGTGATATGTCCATTAGTGGACTCTGCCACTACAGAAGAAAGGAAAGAGATAATGTGAGTTAGGTTCAATATTGCTATAGCTGCATTCAAAGACTAGGCTTGTGAGGCTGGTGAAGATGTCTACCTATACAATATAAGCTTATTGCATTACAGGCAGTCCTTGACTTATGACCACAATTGAGCCCAACATTTCTGTTGCTAAGTGAGACATTCCCCATTGACTTTATTTATCAGAGGGCCACAAAAGGTTATCACATGACCCAGGCAGCCATCAGAAATGCATGCCAGTTGCCAAGCATCTGAATTTTGATTGTGTGACCATGTGGATGCTGTTGTAAGTGTAAAAAATGGTCATAAGTCAGGGTTTTTTTTTCCACTGTCACTTCAAACAATCACTAAAAGAACAGTTGTAAGTCGAGGACTACCTGTACCAAGAGATCATCCATAAAAATGCATTTAATAAAAAAAATCAGAGTAAGACCATGTGTGGTCTAACACATGGACGAACACACAAAGAAGTTGGCTGCATTAATATTGCAACTTTTGGGTTAGTGAAGCACCAGATCAAACAACATATGCTGGAAAACTGATAAACAAAGCCTGGTAAATCAAGATACTGAAGCCAAGAGCTTGACTGTGGTGCATATTTTCTTTAAGAGGACAGTGAAAAGAAATGATTTTGAGAATCACTTTGCAATATAGGCAGCACATTGTCCTTCTTATGTGCCTGGATGAAGAAGGAATGGAAGCTGCATTGTTTAAATGCAGCAGCTCAAATGACAATGAGATTCAATTAATATGAGACTTTAATTTTGTTTACATGAAACAGTAAAAATGGAGGTCATGAAATAAGATTGAAGGCCTTGATTTGTAGGATCTCATTTTATTGATTTGTATGCAATGATTTATGAAGAATCAGCACTTCCGGCAAAGACTCGTAGAATAAATAAAAAATGGTTGGGCAAACTGCAACTTAATACCACATTAAATAATGGAAATGTTTCTCATTCTATAAAAAAATACAAAAGCATGGAGATTGAAACACACAACTAAGTTGGTCTTCCATCATACTGCTGAAGTGTATTTCTACTTAATCAGAGCAGAAATGTTGATGCTTTTAAGACATTACAAGACAATGCAAAAGTTCTCCAATGTCATATGTTGGGAGCATCTAATTTAAGTAAACAACAACAACAACAACAACAACAACAACAGTAATTTAGAACAGTAAATGTGAGCCCTCCCCTTAATAACCCTTGCATCAAAGCCCTGATTTTCAAAAGTTGTAATTGGTTGTGTCATTATTTATTTATTTATTTATTTATTTGATTTATATCCCGCCTCTCTTCACTCAAAAGGGGAACTCGAGGCGGCCAAACAATACAATAAAACAATGTCCTATATAATAAAATCAAAAACTCATTCAC
>JANHGC010004883.1:15314-28184 GCA_027560395.1 Boaedon fuliginosus | reverse complement strand
ATTCAGCTGTCAAAAGCGCGCTGTGCGGGATCAACTTTGCAATCTTTGTGGTATTCTGAAAACACTCTGATGCAACAGCTGTGCAGCGCTTTTGACAGCTGAATCGGAAGCGCGTCCACAAAGTGGGTAACCAGCAAACCGGGAGAAACCCATCCCTGACCACAACCGATCATAAGTATGAGTTCATTGCAAGCATCTGAATTTTGATCATGTGAACATGGGAATAATGTAATGGTCGTGTCAGCTTTAGAAGCCATTTTTTTAGGAGCTTCCTGCTGCCACATTTTTTTGCCTGGGAAATTGGGAGGGGGGGATTGTAGAGAGAGGGGAAACATTCTTCTTCCTAATCAAGGCCAGGTTGGGATAGGAGTGGTTGAAGGAATGTCTCCAGTTGGGACGACCGGTGATTGGACCATGTGACAGACTGATGAGTGCAGGGGATGAATTTTGGATTTCAGCTACGAAGGGAAAACCCGGAACTTTCAGATTCGGGTTTTCCCAAATGTGCCAACATAACTTCTCTAAATAAATTCTTACTTGAATGAACTTTGTCTCTGAATGCTGAATGGAGATGGGGAGGTTTCTCTGGAACGCTGACAGGTCATAAGTGTGGAAGGTGATCCTAAGTTCCTGTTTAAAGTGCTGTTGTACCTTTGAATACCCACTAAAAGAACTGTTGTAAATTGATGAGTACCTGCACAGTTCAATAGCAGAAATATAACTGCAGTGAATAACCTATAGAGCATAATTTGCTACTTAGAGAATCTTATAAACAAGGGGGGAAAAAATTCTTAAGAGTAAAGTTTATAAGAAAATAATAGGTCTGTCCAAATTACCCCTTATTGTTTAGGCATATTTCTTGGCTTATATGCATGTAGCACCAAAACACAAATGTATACAAGAATAACCATCACCTTTAAAATAAAAATTAAAAAATTCCTTGGTTTTAGGCCTTTTGCAATAATACAGGAAGTTGTCAAATGAAGCCTAGCTTAATTGTTGTTATTAATAACAATAGCAAAAAATACATATATCACTTGACAGTGCTTTACAGTCCTCTCTAAGCAGTTTACAGAGTCAGCCGATTGTCCCCACAATCTGGGTTCTCATTTTACCGACCTCAGAAGGTTAGAAGGCTGAGTCAACCTTGAGTCAGTGAGGATTGAACTGCTGGCAGTCGGCAGAATTAGCCTGAAATACTGTATTCTAACCCCTGTGCCACCACATTGTCCTATGCTAACTTGTTTTTCCAAATGTGTGTTTTTTTAAAAAACCCATAGGAATATCATTTTACCATTTTCTCAGTTACCTGAGCAAAAGAGTTTCAACTCCTGCTCTACTCAGTTTTACAGCATACTCTCTTTATGCTGTAGAACTGTTCAAGGGCAATATAAGCAGTTGAATGGCTATTTCTTTCACTGTAAAACGGCCAATTAATTGATGAGATAAGCCTGTATCAAACTGAAAAGCACTGTCTAAGTGACATAATAATGTTCCCTGAAGAAATCTGGAAAATTTGGTTATAATTACAGTTACTGACCAGCAGGATTACCTGAAAGTGTTTAATTTTCCATCAATAAACAGTACAGTATTTATTAACATTACATTGGCCTCTAGTGGACAAAGACCATATCTGAAGATGTATTTAATTGAAGAAATAGTTGGGATTAGAAAAAGGATCTCATAACTGATTTATACACTGAGAGCCTTTCAAATGAGACACTTTCCAAAAGACAGATTGTCAATTAATATACGAATTAAGCATTATCTTGGGCATTCCATAGCCATTTATATAACATATAAAACAACTCATTTTTAGCAGCATATTAAGAAACTGACTTACTGACTTAAAATAAAAAAAAAATACTTCCAAAAATGTTGCCAAGAAAACTGTGAAGCCAAGATTGATTTGATGGCAAAAATATAATAACTTAGCCAAGGTATTTGGGATTCAGCTACTTGGAATAAATTGGCTGAATTTATCCTAAATCCCACTCTTCCCCACCCAGGAATGAGTTAAACTGGATGAATTTGAGATTTGCATTAGTTTAGTGTATTGACGAGAAAAGGCAAAACTTTATGCTGGCATTGGGAGCATTTCCTTCATCTGGTTTTAAGATTTAAAACAACATCATTTTACAATATCTTCTCTGAATGCACTGAAAACAAAATTAAAAAATGAAACATGGGCCACATTTAGCATCTATTCCTGCCAATATTCCATACCTGGTTGTTCTCTCTTACTTTCTCCATTGAAACCCCCAGGTCCGATTGAAGTCAGCCTATATGTAGTCCAGTGAACCATGTCTTGAGACCCTGACATGGAAAGCATACATTTTTCCTTGCCTGAAGGAGAAATTACAAAGATAGCAGCTAGGTGGATGATGGTCAATTGTCTGATCCACGTGAGCATTGATTCCTCTGATTTAGTTTTCGAAACTTTCTCTAGACTAAGGCTGCAGCCACCATCACTACTGCCGTCTGGAAAACATGTCAACAAGCCCAGAGCTGAAAGATTATGTGAGACCTCAGTTTAAGTCCTTCTCTCTGCTGTGTGTGTGTGTGAATGTGTGAAGGGGATTGATTATTTGCCTCTCCATCATCCTACTTTGTTTCTTTGCTTCAAGAGGTTATTTAATAATGGTCCTCTTGATGCTACTCTGTAAGTGAAATTCAGCATTGTTTATTTGTTCATGGTGGCTGTCCAAAGTGAGTCCTTAGTTATACAATTATGTTGTCACTTTTGGAAAAATTCAAGTTTTGCATTTTTGTAATTTAGAGGTCAGGTTTACAAGGATGCATCCTGTGGCAGATGCATAGGTGGATTTATCTGGGTAACAAATATTTCTATCGACCTTTTAAGAGGAAGTTTCTATAGATAAGGCACTTCTCTGGATCAGTATAACAAAGTTAAAGTGTGGATATCACTATCCTAAGTTTTTTTTTCACAGCTGTTCATTGAATTTGATCATGCTTTGTCTACTTCTACAATTCTATAATCAGCAAAACAGCATAAACTCAAACTAATGCAGTAGAAAGGTGGACACTATATTTGCCATTCCCTACTTTTAAAAATATTCATTGAGTTTTTGGTGTTAAACTGACATTTGTGAATTTGTATTCAGTATATACATGACATCCAGCCAGGCATTTATTTTATGGTTGTTATTGTTTTTAAAGTCAGTAATATATTTTTGTAATTTGGAGGTGAGTTAAATAGCTTGAATGCATGACATAGCATTACATATTTTTAAACAAAATCGAATTAATTATATAATTATTGTTGTTATTATGGCAACTGGACACCTTAAGAAAAATGTATCTGTATCTACCTATCTATAATCTATCTATCAATAATCCCAGGCTGATAATAATTTAAATCTAAATTATAAATACTTATCTGTTATCTAATTAATTTCTGAGAGTTCTTACCATCTTGTATGGGAAGGATTCCCAGAAGATTAAAATAAAAATGAGGTGATATAAAAAGGAGAGCCTTTATAATTATAATCAGAGGGGAAAGAAGTCATCACAGAAGCAAACCACAAATTCCAGTGTAGTCTTTCCTATGATACAGTTTTATACCTGTGGCTATTTATTTCTAGAGGTGTTTGTTTCAGATTTTTACTATTTTCCAGTGTACATCCAGATTAGAAATATTCATCTAAAGAGAAATATATTAATTTGTTCCTTCCGTCTTAATTCTTCTCCTAAAGGCAGCACAGATGGCTATTGGGCATGTATTGACCATCTGAAAATCTATCATCTACAGTCTGGCTGCCTATTAACTTTTGATCAACTGCAGCCACCATAATTACCAAATGTATTTATTTTTGCAGTTACAGAAGGAGATAGTGTGTGATTTATAAAACCACTTGGAGTAATGTGCATATAACTCTATCTTACCATCTTCCCAGTTCTCTGTGGGCTGGGAAGAATCAGAACTTTGAAGAATCTGTCAAACACTGTGGTTACTTAAATGGATTACAAGTAAGAATAGACAGCATTAAAACAAAGTAAGTATTCACTGAAATTAAATGATGATGGCACAATAAAAGAAATAGGTTAAGGGACTAAAAGGTGTGGCTACAAAGGCTTTTCCTACAGCCTCTTTTGAATTTATTTTATTTCTGACTATCACAGAAGGTTACTTCGATGCTAATTCTACAATGTTTTCATCTGACTTAAACGAACACGATACTCACTGTCAATAAATGACCTGTAGTTCTCTATTTCAATGATGAATGTGCATGACTGCAACAACTTTTTAATTTTTTGTTAATATTAATTCTATTTGGCCACATGCAAATGTTCAATGCTTTTCATTGTTCGAAAACTTCACATTTATGGAACTTACATGTATTTTCCTCCAAAGAGTAAAGGAAAATGTGAAATGACATGTAAAACAGTTGGTATGTATACTGCATGAAAGAAGATGTCTATAATTGACTGACAGCATGACCGTATACATGTCTACTCAATTAACCCCATAGATAAAAATGTATACAATTGTAACCTGAGAAGGAATGGCCAGATGACTCAAATAATTGAGCAGAAACAAGGACAGGAGTAGAGACTATGGAAGGACTGAGAAAAGCAGACTGGGTGGAAGGACTGAGAAAAGCAGACTGGAATGAGTGTGGTGGGCTATAGGCTAAATTTCTGCATCTTTCCTCTACCTGCTTCTCCAACAAGCAGGAGATCAAAAAGGTCAGAATGGTGACCTCACCAATGTGATCAAAGCCCCACCCCAATTTTATCTGCATTATAAAATATTATATATTAGGCTGGATTAATGCTTTGAAAAGGCTCATTGAAATCATTAAGATTTTAGTGAGAACACTTAGAATATATAAATCTAAACCCTACATATGATCTCAATTATTTCATTAGTTATTATGCTTATATTTTGTTTAATCTGCATTTAGCATTTTATCCACATATTGAGTTCCCAAACACCTGGGATATTATTATTATTATTATTATTATTATTATTATTATTATTATTGCCAAGACCATGATAAATATTTATTTATTCATTCTAAAGACATTTGCAAGTATGGGTTACATCAGTACGGTAGCACTGAAAGACTAAGAAGAAACAACAGGAAACAGTTAATTGAAAATGCTGTGTCAGTCAGTCAGTCAGTCAACATGCTGTGTCAGTCAGTTGTCTCTATTAATTCAATTTTGGCACTGTAGTAATTCTTCCAGATCTTTCCATCTGCTCCATCTGGACTAGCAGTTATTAAAAGAAGGGTCCTCCTGAATGTGTGAGTTTCAGGCAGCATTACAAGGTAGCATGTTTTTGAAAGGAAATTATACACAATTCACGGATTCTTATATTAGGAAGCCACTGATATCAAAGCAGGCAAGGAAGAAACCAGAGTGATAGATTACAAAAAAGTATCAGAATGTTAGGTGACAGAAAAGGAAACCTATTTATTTAAGAAAGTCACAAGAAATCAGAAAGTAAAAATAAACATCTTGAAAACCAAAGTTACGTTATTTAAAGAGAGGGGAGAAGAGTTACACAGTGTGGGCATGATATAGCAGTCAGTCGGTCAGTCAGCATCTGTTAATTCTGTCAAGGTATGATTATTCAATACTTTTTTTCCCTTTCTTGAGAAAAGTTTTCATCTGTGATATTTAGGGAATCTATACTCCCATTCTCTGTGACTGCACTAGTTAGTATTTTTTCTATCTCTCTAGGCAGGACTTGTCTTTCTTCATTTTCTGTCTCCCTGTGGTAGAAATAATTAAAATTGGACACAATGACTGGCACAGGGAGTGCAATGGTGAGCACCCCCGCTATAGCACACAGAGTCCCCACTATCTTTCCCCCCAGGGTGGTAGGGCACATGTCTCCATAGCCAACAGTCGTCATAGTGACCACAGCCCACCAGAAGCCATCAGGTATGCTGGAGAAATGTGACTGTGGTTCATCCACTTCTGCAAAGTAGATGGCACTAGAAAACAATATGACTCCAATGAAGAGAAAGAAGACAAGCAAGCCAAGTTCCCTCATGCTGGCCTTGAGGGTCTGCCCTAAGATTTGTAGCCCCTTGGAGTGCCGAGAAAGCTTGAAGATGCGGAATACTCTGACCAGGCGAATAATCCTGAGGATGGCCAAAGACATATTCTGCTGGCCATTCATCTCACTCTGTTGAACCAACTCGGTAGTAAGTGTCACAAAATATGGAATGATGGATACAATATCAATGATATTCATAATATTTTTGAAGAACTTGGTTTTGCTGGGGCAAACAATGAATCTGACAAGTAGTTCAAAAGAGAACCAAATGATGCAAGCAGTTTCTATCATGAAGAAAGGATCTGTGAAAGTATTAGATGCCATAACAGCTTTGGTTACATTATTATTTTCATGCTTTAGCTCCTTCTCATCTCTGAATTCAGGTAAGGTCTCTACACAGAAAATAATAATAGAAATGACAATGACCAAAACTGAGACCAAAGCCACACCCCTGGCTGCACTTGAGCTTTCAGGGTACTCAAAGAGCAACCAGAACTGTCTATGAAAGTCATTGGATGGCAAAAGGGTGATAGGGTCCTTAATGTAGCCTTCATCTTCTTTGAACTGATCCATCGCTTCTTCACCAAGTTCATAGAAAGTAATCTCATCAGCAAAGACATCTATAGGAACATTAGCTGGTCTCCGAATTTTACCCCCAGACTGATAGTAGTACAGTATTCCATCAAAACTGGGCCTATTTCTGTCAAAGAAGTACTCATTTCTCATGGAATCAAAATAATGTATTCTTTTCCCAGGGTCTCCAAGTAGAGTATCTGGAAACTGATGAAGTGTCTTGAGGTGCGTCTCAAATTTCAGCCCGGCAATGTTGATTATCACCCTCTGGTCACCCTCATCCCTGCCCCCGTTCTCTGCCCCCAAATGGTCACAGAACTCAGCAGACAATTTGGAGAATATGGTTTCATTGTTGGTGTTCTCATTGTTGATGAGTATTTTCCAGTTAGACAGAAGGCTGGCACAGCTGGAATGTCCTTTGTGCAGTTGCTCAGCAGCATTGAGGTCACTTGAAAAAGAAGGTTCTTCCATTATTTCATCAGTATTGTCAAAATTAACCAGTGCCACCTCCATTTCTTTCCAAGTGGACACATCCATCACATGGGAGCAAACAGCCTAAATCCCCAGGTTAGATACCAATAGGCTGTGTCTTTCTCACGCTATCTGCAAATGGAGAGGGAGAAAGGATTTATGTGTGCGAGTGTATGTATGTATGCATGCTTTGCTTTGCTTTGCTTGCAAAGAATGAAATAAATCTGGGTTAAGGGTAATTCTTTAAACAAACTGAACAATTTTTCTAAAGGAGGGTTCTTGTAGATATTTGGAATGAACATTTTGTTATAGCTATAGTTTTTCCAGAATAATTTACAATACCTAAGATTATAAAATTTTACAAAGACAGTCCTTGGATGGATACCAGAAACCCATGAATTGTAATATCTTTACTGATCCATGAGAACTTCTTTCAAATGGCAAATTCAAAGTGAGGTTACTGGAATAAAGGGCTTCTTATTTAATATTTTAAATTCTGCCATGGCAGGTATTTTTTACTACTTAAATATAATGGATATCAAGGGACAGGCTGGGGTAAAGCAACAGAAGTTTACCGTCCATTACCAGTTTATTGTTCAGACATTTGCATATGCATGCATCTTTTCTATTTTAAGTAAGCGGGGAATAGATAGCTTGCTTATGGGAAACACTTATCTCGACCACAAGCAGAAGTCAACATTTCCACATGATCAGTTTTGAGAAGTAAGTCTGTGGAGGTTCTGCTTTGGCACCACAGGCTAAAGAAATGCTACAGTTTGCAGATGCTACAAACTGATGAAGTTATGAACAACACTGGTTCTTAGCATTAATACACATTGCATTCTTAACAGAAATAATTTCCAAGTGACACTCATAGGGTCTACAGTAAAATAATAGGTTTGATAATTCAGTGATATCAGTATTTAACAAGCTTCCAAGTTATGGAAACTTTGTGGTACTACATTAATTTAAATACATTTGAGAAAGAATTCAAGAAATCTATTTAGTAGTGGAATAAAGAAGAATGGCAGATTTTAGAAACTGGAAGGATTATTCTACAGAGGGATTTTCATTTATCCCTTCAGAAGTTGACTTGTGTAGAAATTTTGAAGTTCATATAAGCATTTTAACCTCTGACTTTGAAAATTCATCTTTATCAGGACTATTTTGTAACTATTTTCATGCTATAGAAAATTTTGTTTGCTGTTTTCCAGAAATGTTTTGGGCTACACTTTCTATAACATCTCACTACAGAGGAAGGGGCTGATGGGAACTGTGAGACTGTCCTGAACATAAGGCAAAACTATTCCCAGTGAATATTTCGGTACTACTTTTAACACAATAACAGTTCCAGTTTAATGGGCTGTATAGTGTCACAGCATTTTCCTTGCATTTTTCTCCCAAGAAATGTGTGTTCTCCACCTTACATATTCAGTTGTGCTGTGATTACAAAGGAAAATATGCTTGTTCTTCAGGCAATGATTTTAAATAATACATTCTCTCTCTGGAATGTGTTATGTCTTGTTCCTACAACATATTTGTACAACACTTCAGCCAAAGATTTCAAGAGACTTACAATTCATAAAACTCATGAATAAAACCAGCCATATGTAGCATTCTATCAACTTGCTTAAAAACAACTTTTCTGAGATGTTTTCCCACACTCAACTAGCACTCTGGGCTCTGAAAGCTATTTTAAAAAAATACCACATTAACCAAAAAGGGTCACAACCAAAAGATCCGCTTCCAGACTTCTCTCCCCTGGAAGCCTTAAAGAGTAAAGCGAGGCACGAAATGGATGGACAGATTCTATCTGAAGCAGAATATCCCAGAGATAACAAAGCAAGGCTACACCACCCCTGCTGACCTTTAAGAGAGCCTTAAACACCTGACAGTTCCTACAGGCACTACTGTACACTCTATGATAGTGAACCTACTATTTTTGATGCAATTAATTCTGTGCCCATCCACCCAGAGCAGTCTTTTCTGTGGTTGTTACTGCTATTGATATCAACTATTTTTTGATTATTTGCAAGTTATTATTATTGACAAATAGGTGGCCTTAGAAATTGATATGGTCTGTATGTGTAGGTGTATATAATCCTTGTAGTTTTCTTGACAAAGTTTTTCAGAAATAGCTTTCCCTTGATTCTCCCTAAGGCTGAGAGAGAGTGACTGGCTCAAGATCACTCTGCTGGTTATGTGCATAGTGTGGGACTAGAACTCACCACCTCCCATTTTCAGTCTAATGCCTTAACCACAATGCACATATTTACAATTATAACCAAATAAGTATTGTGGTGTGCTATGCTACATGTTCTTATGGGCTGGGGAGTAACAGCAAATTATATTTTGCAAGCACCTTAATATGGAGTTCCACCAGGGGTAGGTTTCAAATTTTTTAACAACCGGTTCTGTGGGCGTGGCTTAATGGGCATGGCTATGCGGGTGTGGCCAGGTGGTCATGTGACTGGGTGAGCATAGCCAACTCAACATCACTCACATCAAGGAATGCTTCTCCTCGCCTGGCCTCTCATGGCCATGGGGATGCTGAAATGGTCATAAGTGTGAAAAATGGTCATAAGTCATTTTTTTCAGTGCCATTGTAACTTTGAATGGTCACTAAATGAACTGTTGTAAGTCAAGGATTGCCTGTACAAAAGTACAAAAAGCTTCTTTGCTTGCAAAAAGCTGCCCTAAATACCAATCATTAAAAAGATCTGCAAGCTGGAGTTACAAATCAGGCAGGAATCAAAATAGCTAAAATGCAATGATAATTATCAGCAGCCAACTCTTGCTCATTATCAGAACAAGTAGACATAGGAACTAGCCAGATTTCTCAATCCAGTTTCTTTTCAGGAACAGAGATTTTCCTTCCAAACAAAGCTGAATAGGGAAAACTATCCCATCAATAAACACAGGATTAAACATCACCAAGCACAGAATTAAACTTCACCAAAAAAACAGTTTTAGACCAAAACTCAGAAAAGGTATGTAAACTCACATTTGAATGTCAATCTTTCTAGCTAGCCAAGAAGCCTTGCTGAATGTCACTTATCTTGGTTCCTTGTCATTAAAAGCTTCTTTCTGGCAGCTCTGTTTCATTATTCAATTATTTCTTCAATAATTGTTGCATCCCACTTGAAGAACTCCAACAGGGGAGTATTTCCTCCCAACACAGCAGTGTAAAAAGCTTTGAACATCCCTTCCCATTTAAGAAGCCCCAGCAAAGGAAAAAAAAAACTCTGGGAGAAGGAGAGAGTAAGTCTCCGCATACTGCCAAGAATTTAGTAGGAGAGGCAGTTTCTGTAAGCAGGACAATAAAGATTAGGCTAGAAACAACACCAGAATGTTTCCTTCCTGCCTACCTTACAGGATTATCCCTGTAAAGTGGAAAAAACAAAAGATTTCTTCCAACAACCGGTTCTCTGAACTGCTTAGAAAGTTAACAACTAGTTCTAGTGAATAGGTGTAAACTGGTAGAAACCCACTCCTGTTGCAAGTCTTATTTCATACCAAGTCTTAGCCTTCTTGACTTCATCCTTGCAGATTTGGGCTATCTGTTGATATTCTGCCATACATAATGCCCCTTTCTATTTTTTGTATTTTTGTATTTCCTTTACATTGATTTGGAAATAAATAAAGTTTGTATGATTGTATTCTACAATGACAAGTTTGAATTATAATTATTCAAATATGGAAATATTTTAGAAATCTTTGGGAAGTTTGGGGGTCTATATGTCACGCTGGAGGCCCAAGTGGAGATGTCCAACTAAGACCATAAAACTAACATATATAAGGGCTGTGAAGGCAGAACCAGCACATGTCACCACAAGGTTTGCATTCCTGATGGTCCAATAAAATAAGATGGAGCAGTATCTTTGATTTTCTCCCACCAAACAGCTACAAAAGCTAGAAATATATTAATCTTCCTTTCTTTTTCAGTAGACAACAATTTAGAATGAGCTCTGAAACATACTTTGCAATGCTTGATGCTTTGTAATAAAAAGTGTGATGCTTCATACTTTCATATGGGAATGTGAAGAACATTTAATAAAAAGATGCTCCTATTTCTCCTGCTTTATATAATCTCCAGCGCTCTTATGTGGCATCATGCTCAATATTTCAAAACTAAAAATGCCTTGCTTCATCTAGGCATGAACCTTCGGGGAGACTTGAGTATCACCATCTAATTTGTGTGGTCACTAGAGCAATTAATCTTTAGATCCTTAAATTTCAAAACAATTCCTATATTCTCCAACAGTTTCAACAGGAGGATTTGCTTAAACAATGGCTTAAAAGATTTTATTAATGACTGATGAGGAAACAAAATAATTGCACTTCGCCAGTTTGATGCACAGCATGTAGCTTGTTCCCCCTGTGGAGTATTGATGCTTCTAGCTCAGTTCACAAAAGTAATTCAAAAGTCTGCCAATGAATCAGATCTGCTTTTTTTCCTTCCCCCATTGGGCATGTTAGGTCAGGTTTCTAGGTAGATCCCATGATGAAGCCAAGGTGGACTAGAGAGGGGGAGGACAAAAAAGGGGCCACTGTTCAGGAACAAAACAAGGACACAATTGATGAAATTGATGTCCAAATTATCACAGAAGCTTATTCACCATTTATCTATAAAGGTGTGGCTATTCCAGAACCTGAAAATACTTGATTACTCTTGGAAATTCTCTAAATCCATCACCTGCAACAACAATAAACATTCCAGAGGATTTTCAATTTAAAGCCAATTGTTCTTGATGTGGTACTCAGTAAGTGAAGCTTAATTCAGATTAAATGAGGCACTGCTGGCATATTATATGACTAGGAAGCAGCATAATCTATCTGGCACAGGAGTAACTTCTGTTCCCCAAAGATAAAATCCATGTCTCTGAATTGATTTATGAAAAAGCCTTGGGAAGCTTTTATTTGGAACTGACAGTGATTTAATTTTGGAATCAAATCTACTTCATTTAACTCATGGAATCATGGAATCTGATTGGACCGTTCAGCCAAATTGACATTGGATCACAACCAATCCATATACCTCTAATGTTAAGTGGTGGCATGAACTTGAACTAGCCTTCAAACTAAATCAACCAGATTAGTGGAGAAAGTTTCCTTTCCCCAGGATCAGAGGCATGATGTTTTAAATATTATTCAGGGGAGAACAACTAGTTACACAGCTCTTTTCTCTGATCTTGCACGTTACTACAATATGACTTAATCAAGGAGAGAAACAACCTAGAACTAAGAAGAACTTTCCAGACAAACTGGAGGCAAGTCAGTGGAACAACCTGCTCCAGAAGTTGTGAATGTTCCAATACTGGAAGTTTTTAAGAAGACATTGGACATTGTCTGAATTGGTATAGGGTTTCCTGCCTGAGCAAGGGGTTGGACTAGAAGACCTCCAAGATTCTTTCCAATTCTTGGGGATAATTTTGCAGTTACTTGAGTCACTGCATTGTACAAACTACATCATTTGTAGTCATTGGCGTCATTATGCAAATGACAAATCCTTATGAATGTGTTAAAATAATCATACTTTGAGTATGTTAATTTAGCTGCCTTATCTGGACTAGTGCAAATAGTGCAGGCATGATGGCTTTTTAAAGAGCTAGATAAGATGTCTAGTCCATAACCTGGCTTATTTTAGATGCAATCTGCTACATGGTGATCTGTTAAAGTTAGATTTTATTGTTGCTATAGAATTTCATTTACAAGTGCAGAAAGAAAGAAAGAAAGAAAGAAAGAAAGAAAGAAAGAAAGAAAGAAAGAAAGAAAGAAAGAAAGAAAGAAAG
>JANHGC010004882.1:61343-74121 GCA_027560395.1 Boaedon fuliginosus | reverse complement strand
TTCCCCTATGATGGCTAACCCTCCGGCTCCCGCCATATCTGCCTCTTCCCATCACCACCGAGATCGGCCGCCCCCTCAGCCCTCCCGCGGTCCCAGCCCATCCCATCCTTCCTTCAACCACGCGCACCAGGCGCTGGGAGGAGTTCCAACCCTCACCCACTCACACACACCATCCAATCATACCAATTAAAAATTAATTAAACTAATTAAGGGCACTTACAATAGATCAAACAATAAAATTACATAAAAATTACATAAAAATAAACAGCGCAAATTCATAAAAGTAATTTCTCTCAGATAAAATTCAGGGAACCACTATACAAGCAGTTTGGAGAAGAGGGGGGGTGAGAGAAACAGGGAATCACAGGGATAAAGTGCAATACAGCAGTTCGGTGAGACACCTGCGATGACAAAGCACCATAAGTTTCAGTGGAGGCAGTCAGAGAACATTGAGATGCATAACAAGTTTCAGATGGCTAGAATACAGTCCAACAGGCAATCCGAAGAAGAAAAACTCGGTAAAGATGTAAAACGCTGAGCTGTGGCTTTTGAAAACAAGCAATACACCCAATGTCTCAGTCACACCCCACTAGAAACCACTAGGTAGCAGGGCCCCCTCACATCAATTTAGTTCTTTTAAAGCTCTTCTAACGCCGCAATGACAGATGGAAGAAAATGGCATCAGTCCCGACCTGCTTCTGCGCCCAGCAACTGCCGACCACCACTCTCCAACTTGGCAAAGTTCCCTCTGGAGAGACTAAACTCCTCCACCAACGGCAGCCCCACGATGGAATCCAGCTGTCGTCCATCTGCTCTCCGGGGACACCAGCAGGCCACCGCGACCTGGCCCAGCGCAACTTCACAGCCTCCGAACTTCCTCCCCTTCTCGCGGCCGACCTCTCTACCTTCATCTTGGGGAACAGCCGCGGACTCTCCCACCACCGCCGGCAATACCCTCGAGCAGCTGGTCAGCTCCACTCGCGGTCAGCCAAGCCGGGGGAAAAACCAGGAGCCTGGAATCGGCCTCGTCAAATCGCTCAGCTTGCTTCAAGAACGCTCCGGGGGACGCGAGGCCGCTCGATCTTTCCGGCCTCGCCATAGCAATTATGTACTATCAAGGAATTGTTGAATCATAGTGATTTTCTCAATGATGATCTGTCCCTAACGTGGGCTTTTAAGACTTCCAACAATTGTGGATGGAACATATCAAATTGCACACCAGTAAAATCCATTTGTCAAAAGGCCCCAATTAATTAGTATGGGGTGGTGGGGTAGAAATTAAGCAAGGTTGAGCCTGATTATTATTGGAAGGGAATATCAGGAGAAGAGAATAGAGTGGGAAGTCAAAAACATATCCTGGTACCATATAATGGCAAATCACTGTTGTCAAGAAAATTGTATGAATGTATCCATGAAATCATGAGGTGTCAACTTGAAAGTTTACATATTTCTTTATAAACAGTGTTATCTCATGTGCAAATGATTCTTAATTATGTGGTAGAACCTACATAACTCCTGCTTTTTTCTTTACTTTCCAGGACTGCAGATGGTGAAGGTTTGGTAGAAAAGCAATATGTTTTCTTGAAGAGACTTTGCCAAGTATTATGTTCTTTGGGCAGCCAACTGTGTGCATTAGTGGTGAGTGATAACAAAAATTATCACTTTTGCTGCTTCTTACCAGTCGGTCTGGTTTTCAAAAGATAATTGCTTTTTTGCCCAGTTTGGGAATGGTGTGGACAATTGGCAGCCACTTGATAACTGTCAAAAGTTTATTGTATGTTCTCAGCCCTCTAAGTATGTGACAATCCTAGCACTCTAGGAATTCCAATTTTAATACATCTGGAGGCATCCGGTTCGAGAAAGCAGGTCTTGCATCTTCCCCTATAGCAGTGGTGCGAACCCACCCCCCTTGCACGGGCAATCTTCTCTCTTCCGAAAAACAGCTTATTATCGCTGCCACGCCAATCACCTGTGCTTCGGAAAAGGGAAGAAAAGGAAGTAATAGAGCTGGGGTGGGTGGGAAGGCTTTTTTTCAAGCTGCAAATCACAGGAGGCATGTGCATGGGGCAACAGCTCGTGTGCCAGGAGGAATGGCTCTGTGTGCCACTTCCGGCACGCATGCCATAGGTTTGCCATCACGGCCCCATACTGAGGATTTGTTCTCTCTGCTTTAAATATAAAGGAAGTGAGCAAGAAAGGGAAATGCTGCTCTTAGTTGTATGGTTGAACACTCCAGACAGGAGTCTTCTGTCCACACAAAGTTTCATACCAGCAGGAAGCTCTTCTACTGGTAACAGGTAAACCCTTGTCATCTGAATCATGTTAGGGTCTAAATTCACACTGCTTCTCTTCTCTTAACAGAGCCCTGATTCTGATGTAGAAATACCTGTCAACTTGGGAAAATACCTTGAGTCATTTCTAGCTTTCACAACCCATCCCAGTCAGGTAAGTAGATAGGGCTGAAGTGAAATATTTTCCAGTATTTAAATGTAAAGATTGGTCATATATGGTATGTATTTGTGATGACCTTATGGATTACAAATATTTCAAAATATTCCTTTCATTATTCCTTTCTGAGATGAAAAAAGGCTTCTTAAGCCAAAGCCACCATACTCAATAGTCTGTTTATTCAATTTATAATATATTGGGCTTTTGCCCTTTCTTTTCTGAAGCTCTAGAAAACATTGCAGTATGTGCTTCACTGGTGCCTTGCACTACTAGTATCTACCTTGTAATATTAAAAGTGACTGTGTACTTTAAATAATATTTTTGGTATTTGTTTTGGCAGATGTGAGAGAAGTTATGGAGATTACATAGCTGTTCTAGTTTTATGATAGTAATCCCTATCTAATAGATTCTTTTAACTTTTTATTTTCCTAGTTCTTACGTTCTTCTACCCAGATCACGTGGGGTGCTCTCTTTCGGCATGAAGTCCTGTCGCGTGATCCTGTGTTGTTGGCTATTATCCCAAATTATCTGCGGGCATGCATGACTAATCTAGTGAAGGTACATTAAGAGTGTAATAAGATGTAAATATGACGTTTGAAAAAAGAATAAGTTTTCAAACTGAGTCAGCTATTTTCTGAACCTCTTTCCTAGCAAGCTACCTCTAATATGACTACATGATGGCAGAATATTTTCCAGTCAGTAAAATATGTTCCATGTTCATTAATTTGTTTTAAGATCATTCTCCAGACTTTTTATTTGACAATATATTTGCATAATGTTTTCACCTCTCATCTCATCCTTCTCTTTTTATAGTTGGGGTTTCCTTCCAAGATAGACTGTCCTAGTAGTGAATATTCTCGTTTTGATTTTGACAGTGACGAAGACTTCAATTGCTTCTTCAATTGTAAGTTGTTCCAGCAAAACCCAACTAAAAGATTTGCAGTATATGTTGATTTGAACAGCATTAACAGAATCTCAGTATGAACAATTTCAGAGCAGAAAGCTATTGCTAAGTTCCGTTATGCTTTCTATTTAAATTTTCTTTAGAAAGTAGAAATTTTCAAGTATATCTGAAAAAAATGTTTAAAGATAGAATGGGTGTTCCTCCAGTCTATCCAATTTTATATTATCTACAGGCTTTTGAATTCACCAGCAGCATGGAATTCTCCAAAAACTGGGAGCAATCTATAAAGCCATTCAGGCAGTTTCCTTTTGCAGAATGGACATTTCAAACTTCAGATTTTGTAGCCTAAGTTGCTCACATGAGTAAATCTCAGTTATGGTAGCTGCAAGTCAGACTTTTATTGTTGTTTTTCCTTGCCAGCTTTCCGTGCACAACAGGGAGATGTGATAAGGATGGCATGTCGGCTAGATCCTCACACTGGCTTCCAGATGGCTGGGGAATGGCTGAAATACCAATTGTCCCTTCCTCTTGATACTGGAATTGCAAATTGTAAGTTTCTTTAACAGGAGGGGGAAATGCTAGGTATTCAACAGTGGTGCACAACATGATTTTGTTTGCTTTGCCCTACCAGTTTCTCTTAATTTTTCTAAGTTAGACTTTCCATTTACATGGGGATACTTGAAACATGATGATCACTCAGCATTTGTTTAAAATCCATACATTTCTCCAATTAATCATAACGTCATAATTACTGCTTTTTATAGCGAAAGCAGCTTTCCAACAAAACATAATTTTATTGTAACTGCATCCATTATGACATTTTTAATGGCAACAAATTCTTATTGAAAGCAGCATCTGATACTGTGAATGTTCTGAAGTTTTCTTAACTTTGTCTTCCTTTGATAGCTAAAACAAATGAAAGACCCAACTCTGTTTTTTCTCATTCGTGCATTGGGATGCATTGGGATGCTATGACCTTTTTCTTAGAAAGCATCGTTAGCCCGATGTTCCGAACCCTGGATAAAGAAGTATGTGCCCAAATTTTTGTCTTGCTTTGGTTATCCTTGACATAATGTGACTGTGATGCCTCTTGAGAAACATTGTGGGGAATGCAAGCCTTTAGATTATATTTCGATTATATTATTTATAACATTTTTCCTTGGGAAAATTTTAATTTTAAAATATTTCAAGCTTGTTGTGTTAATGACATTGTGGATTCCTTAGTCTCTCTGAGCTTGATTGTTTGCTTCCAGACATTAGGGATATTGAATGTTGGTTTTGTTCTCTGTTTATATACTGAAACTTGCCTTGCCAGTGTTGCTGGGGATATAGGCTTTTTCCCCTTGGTAATTCCTTAATTAGGGCATTGTTTTCTGCTTGATTGTTTTTCTGGTGTTAATTCCTGCTTATCTGGGTGTTGGTTGCTGGAGATGTGTCCTTTTCATTTCCTTCTTAGCCTTTTCATTGAATGGTGCATAAATGTGGTTTATCTCTATGTGTCTATTGATGGCTTAGTCATGTGATGACTTGTATATATCTTTTGATGACTCAGACATATAAAGCAACAACAGAGTTAATCCCAGATAAACAGGGATTAACACCAGAAAAACTACACTCCACCACCAGACCTTCACATATCCTTGCGCACCTTCCTCAGCACCCACCCAAAGCCTTGCACCACACTGGATCCTTGCATCCTCTCCCCTATTCCACGGCAGCTTCTCAAAGCTTTTCTACTCTCTTTATCATGCCACACCAGACTTCACGTACCCTTCTCTACCCTCCCCTTATCTGCCTGCCAGCCTGCTTGCAAGCTGCTTGGGACTTGCAACTTCCTGCTGGTTTCCCCACTGATTTGGATTGTTGGAAGCCAATGGGAAATTTGCAAGGAAGTCCTTGCTTAATGACTCATAAGCCTTGCTTAACCATAGCAACAGGGATTACTATTGCTAAGTGATGCAATCATGATACTGCATTTTACATCCACTGTTGTTTAGAGACAGAAATTCCAGTCCCAATTACCAGTGCTAACTGAAGATAATTTATGGATGAAAAAATGGGATGCAGCTTACAAAGATGAGTGTCTATGGAGATTCTCATTCATCCAGGTCATGGTTGCCCCAAAGGTACTTTTTCAAGAGGCAGCTGGACTTTCTGGTTTTTCTTTCTGGATTTCTCCACCATCCAGTCAGAGCTGACGGAGCTTCTTGGACCAGAAGCAAAACATCTTCAAAGAAAAAAACAAGAAAGTCCAGTTGCCTCTTGAAAAAACACCTTTGGGACTTACAAAGACAAACATATATTTTTGTATTCGTAAAATTATTTTCAAGTTTTCAGAAAATTATTTCCTGTAATATTTCGGGCTGCTATAAGGTGGACATAATAACAGTGCAATTCTAGGACCATATGTGGCATACCAGCATCTTTTTTGTGCCTCCCAGAGCCTCATTACATAGAAGTGGCCAACAACGAACTTCTGTGTGTTTTGAAGAATTCTGAGTGCCTTCGACCTTAACAGATGCATAAGGCACTCCCTCTAGTTTGTATTAAAATTGTCCAGTTAGAATTAGTCAGACCTATGCATTTTTTCTGACAAATACTGATATTGTATGAAGCAAAAGGATATATAATCACTGTCCATTTTCTTCCTATTCCAGAAAATCCCGGTATCTCAAGGCATAGAACTATTGCAACTTGTCCTTGCCTTTGAAACAAAAGATCCCCTGATTCTGTCCTGCATCCTTTCTAATGTCTCAGCGCTCTTTCCATTTGTTACGTACAGACCAGAATACCTGCCAGACGTTATTGTCAAGGTAAATGTTTTCTACTACAGTCAGTAAACATTGGGTTTCTGGAATCTATTTCACTGCTGTGCAGAGACACGAGGAGAAGGACACCCAGCTCTGTGCTTGCTTGAACCTTGACAACAGAAATGCAAGCATGAATGGAGTCTTTCCCCTCTCTCCATGGGAAGTCCTGCAGAGGCAGGGGGAGAAGGAGTCCATGCCTGCTTTAATCTCAGTAGCTGAAATCCAAGCATTCACAAAGTCTAAAATCCCCCACCCACCCAGGCACAGAAAGGGAATCTGTTTGCTTTGAGATTGTTTAATAGCCGTAACAGTGAGTGCTGAGATCATTGTCATTGAGTGAAGTAGTCCCTTGGGCATCTTACTTAGCCATTGCTTCACTCAACAACGAAGGCCATGGTTACAGTTGTGGTCGCTCAACAAGGACTACCTGTATGTCGTTGAGATCAGAGCTGAAAATTTAACTCGCAGGTTGTAAAGAGGAAATAGGAAGAGGTAGCTTAACTAAGTTTACACTCTTCCAGTTATTAACTAAAAGATGCAAGTCATCACAGGCCACAAAACAAACCCAGCAAACACAAGCCTCCCAAATCTGTGCCCTCATCCATAGCCTTGGAAGTGTGAAGCAATGCTAGAAAAGATTCACTGAAGTATATTATTATTTCTATGAATTTGCTTGGGTGGAGGGGAGAAAAACATACACATGATTTTGTAATACACCATCTTATCCTAAAATAAAAATAGGATCAATTTAATTGTTAAATAATTTTAGGGGGCAGCATTTTACAAGTAACTTGCATAAAGAGAAAATGCGTTCCCACGAAATGATTGGTAACTTTTTGCTCTTGTTCTCATAGCTGTTTGCCTCTGTCACCTTTGAAGTTGTAGAAGAAAGCAAGGTAAGTTCACCTCATAAATGTGAGGGTGATGTTTCCTGATGAAACTGCGGAGCAAGGTCATTTTGATTACATTAGATCTCTTAGACACTGTTGACTATGAAATGAGAAGGGTACTCCAATGGCCAAGCTCTACATGGATTACTGTAGCCAGGGAAAATAGGATTGAGACACTTCAAGCTGTAAAGTTTTTATTTGTAAACTGCCCAGAAGCTTGTATGGTACGTATAATGGGCGGTATAGAAATTTGGTAACTAAATAAATAAAGGCATAGTGGAAAAACAAAAATTTTAGTAGCCAGTTTTGCAAGTTCCCCGAAGTTCCCCGTTGGGGAAGAGAGGAGGGATATAAATCTAACAAATAAATAAATAAATAAATAAATTAATAATAATAATAATAATAATAATAATAATAATAATAATAATAATAATAATAATAATAAACTTTAGAAACAGATTTCATTCATAGAATTTCCACTGCAAAGCAAGTTTTATACAACATATTTTTATATTCAATATACAATTAACTATTTTGAGACAATCAATCTTCTCATAAAAGGAAGCATAACGAGCTGTGTAGGTAGCTTTGAAATCTCAGATACTAGTATGGTTGCTGGTGGGAAATTGTCAGGTAATAGTTTTAAGAGCCTGGCAATTCTCTGTCCATTCTTGTTAAGAGCAAAAGCAGAATTCACTGCAAAAAAAAAAAATCCCCAGTGTAGGGCATCATGTTAAAAGTTCTGCCATCATTTAGAGATTTGGATAGAAACCAAGCTGTCTTAGTTCTCCAAACAGGACAGTAGTGCTAGAGTTCTACAGAAGTTTTAGAAAATTGCTTTGTTTTAAAACTTTTTTTGATTATTCTACTTAATATCTTGAAAAATATATTAAATACTTAAAGAAGCTTGGTTTGTTAAAGCAGGTAGAATACAATGCTATTTTAAAATTTTATTTGTCTGTCCAGGCACCAAGAACCCGTGCAGTAAAGAATGTGAGAAGACATGCCTGCTCCTCCATCATCAAGATGTGTCGGGATTACCCTCAACTTGTTCTGGTATTCAATTGCATTTTGTTCAGCTTGAAACAGTTTTTCTAACTTAAGCTATTTTGGGGATGGGAGTGCACATTTTTAGTTGATGTTTTAGAGCTCACAAAGATGAGCTCTTTATTTGTAGTCTGTAGCAAAGCAAGTTTAAATAATAGATCTTTGTATGTTTTAGTAGAAAAAGATAAATTATGATTGGTTTTTTGACTTTCATTGGTGCCAGAAGTCTTGTGGAAGTGAAAAACAGAGGCCAGCTTGTGTTTTCAAGAATAGTTTGGTTGTGTTTATAGCAAGTACATAGTTATGAATTATCTTAGATTGCAGTGTGTATGCAGTGTATCTATGAAAATGTGGATGGAGCTTTATAACTGCAGACAGCAGTTCTAGAGACAAGCTTTAAGAGAAATTAAATAAATTCTGATTTAGAGAAAGACAATGTGAATGGTAATGGGTGGATGGCTAGACACTAAAAATTAGTTGCTGGGAATCCATAACGAATTTCCTAGACATGTTTTCTCCTATGAACAATGTGGCAATACTCTTTAAATATACAAGAGGTTATCAGACAAAAAAAAGTCAAACCCAGTTTGTCATTCCAGACACGAAATGTTTGTAGAAGAAGGCAGATCCTTAAAACTAAATTTAAAAAATTAGGGGGGAAAGCTTCTAATAAGAACAGATCCTGTTCATATCAGAACCAGTTACGCAGATTCTCCATTTCACTGGATTTGTTCAACCAGAAGTTGGCCTTCCATCTGTTAGGCACACCTCAATTTGGATCTTTGCATTGAGCAAGAGATTGTTCTCAAAGGCCTAATACGTTCTCATCTAACCCTGTGATTGTATGGTCTTCGATTGTATGGCCTTTCAACAAAACATAAGGTAATAGTGATAAGGGACTTTAATGTGTGTGTGCATAATTTTTATTAAGAATGTTTATAAGAGTAACATTCAATTCAAACTAAAAGAAAATAAAGCGGAATAAAAAGTGCAAGAAAAAAGAAAGGAAAAGAGAAAAATAATAAAGAAAAAGTATGTAAAGAATTATCTTCAATCTTTATCACAACCAGCATAAATTAACTCTTCGCCCTCTAAAATGTGTCAGAACTGAATTGGAGGTGGCTCTTATCTTTTTTTATTATTATTATTAAATTTATACCCCGCCTCTCTTCACCCCAAAGGGGAACTCGAGGCGGCGAACAATCACAGAATAAAACAATCCTATACAATAAAATATAAAACACATTCATTCACCCAATCATATCATCATCTTCTCTCTGGGGAGTGAGTACAGGGGATCAGGTCCACGCTTGGTTGCAGAGCCAGGTCTTAACGGCTTTACGAAAGACAGGCAGGCTGGAGATGGTCCTAATCTTGAAATATTACTTCTTGCAGTACAAAATGTATCCTTGCAGTTAATCTTGTGTGGTGTTTTCACTTAACCAACAGTTGCTTGAATCTGTTGATTATAGCCTAACTTTGACATGCTGTATAACCATGTGAAGCAGCTGCTATCAAATGAGCTGCTCCTGACTCAGATGGAGAAGTGTGCTCTCATGGAAGCCTTGGTCCTAATTAGCAACCAATTTAAGGATTATCAGCGGCAAACAGCTTTCTTGGAAGAGCTCATGGCTCCTGTTGCTAAACTTTGGTTATCTGATGAGATGAAAAGGTATGAAAAGTTTAATCAAGTCCCCTGATAGACTCCAATATAAAAAAAACCCTACAGATCTGTGCTGGGCTTTGCAGTAAACACATATGCAGCTATTTTAATACATTGTAGTTGTGCATAAGAAATGCTTTTGTGCAGGCATTTATTAAAATTTTCCTTGTTTTGAGTTCAGTGTGCAGGAAAATGGCATTTACTAAATGTTTGTACTTTTACCTTTAGAAATGTTTCTAATCTAAATATATAGGTTGCCTCCAGAATAAAATGGAGTACAAAAGAGGAAAGAGATACATGTCTTTGGTACAGGCTTCTATTAATATAAAGACGGTAGCTGCTACTCCTCCGATTCAGTTCACAACTTTCCAGTTCCTTTTCCATGGCAGGATCATTTTTGGAAAACTCACCACACAGTACAGTTGATTTAATTAGCACATGTAGAAATGAAGCCAATCAATTCAGCTATTCTTATTACCATTTATTTCCAGTTTTCAGGAGAGTTTAGAACAGCAGAGTACCATGGCAGTCATTTTATACCTCTGATGGAATATTATTGCAGGAAATGAGAATTACAGGCAACTCCACACCATTTACAATATATGAACTCCATGGGTGTGAACTGCATCAAAGATCTTTGAAAATTAAAAGTGAGAAGAAAAAATGTGCTTAATATTGATGGATGATGTTGATAAAAATAGTATGGAATGTGTGGGCTTTTTCCACTGACAATCTGATATGGTATAGATTTACTTTTATTTACCTATATCCTGCCTTTATTATTTTTATGAATAACTCAAAGCAGCGAATATATCCAACATACCTTTGTCCATCTATTTTCCTCACAACTCTGAGGTGAGTTGGGCTGAGAGTGAGTGACTGGCCCAAAGTCACCTAGCTGGTTTCATGGTTAAAGTGGGACTTAGATTAAGAGGATAAATGGTTTTATTCACCTGTTGTGAATAAAAATGGATATTTTTCATCTTTTACTGTGAGAAAGTAATATTAAAGAGGCATGCAAATGCACAAAATTGCAGACTTGTATGCAAAGAAAAATAGGGATCACTGTTCTCAACTTTAAAATCATTTTCATAGAAAACTGCAAGAAAGGCACATAGAATAGTCCACTAAGTGAGATACTGTAGCAAAGTCATTTATAAACCAGATTGAGATCAGATTGTAGACATGGTGATGTCTAATAGCATTATCTTATGCATACATATTCAGAAAACCATCCTGTTGAGTTTAATGATGTGCTTGTTTGGATTTCAATTTATAAATCTTTTTTATCTTAGTTTGCTCTAATCTGTCATTTTAGATTTAAGTAACATTACAAGTATTCATGGATCTAACTTAATTATAGTGTTTCATGACAACTACCTTCCATAGCTGATTAGATTGAATTGATTTGTTTGAAATAAAATATGTTTGTGGCTGTGTTTTCTGCTATCATACACAGAGTTCTTATGAATCCTGAAGATTTTATCCGATATGTTGGTGCTGATAATAGGATTATAGATCCCATCATGGAAGATCCTTGTGGTTTGAATCGTTCCAGAGTGAGTATTAGGTTGTCAGAAAATATGGAATTCAAAAAAGGAGATTTGCTCATATAATTGAAAATTTATCCGTAGTGAGTAGTGGATAGTTTCCATAGTATGTTTCCATAGTTTGTAAACTGCCCTGAGTCCTTAGGGAGAAGGGCAGTATAGAAGTCCAATAAATAAATAAATAAATAAATAAATAAATAAATAAATAAATAAATAAATAAATAGTCTTTGGAAATAACACTACAGTAAGTATATGATGTGTGATCTGAACACAGATATGCTCAGATCTACACATGCTTTTGGGCAAGAAGAAATCACAGTGGGGGGGTTGTCTTTCTGTTTGCATAATTTTAAGTGGGTCCAAAAAACTTAAAGTTATTTGCATTATCTAGGTACTATTATTATCTAGGTACTAGATTATTCTAAAATACTAAAATCTTCCCTATTGCATAGTAACAGTTGGCTTCTTTCAAGATGGGACATAATAGACCTCAGCTCATTAATCTGAAGTTCTTAGATTTGCTACTTCCTTCTTGTCCCACTATTTGGCATAGAATATTAACATTGCATCAGTCAGCTTGTTGTTCCACAAGATCTTTTCAGAGTTGAGATATGAGTTTCCCTGAAGGGCACTCAGTTTTCCTTGCAAGAAGTTATCTTTTTGTATCAGCTAAATATGCTCAGGCCTTCTCAATTAATTTGGGTTTTAAATGACCGATTTACATACAGCTATGTTTTGTGAAGAGTCTAGATGACCCTGGAATGTAATGATAAATAGGAGAAGAGAGATGATAGAGAAAGCTCTAGAATAAGACATGAAAAAGTGAGTTTATGGATAATTTATGCACAAACTATAGTTTTATACAGATTTTTTTTTAAACCACAGTTTCATCTCAAAGATACATGAATACATATGTGCCAGTGGTGGTATTCAATTTTTTTTACTACCGGTTCTGTGGGCATGACTTGGTGAGCGTGGCTATGCTGTCGGCCAGTCAGAGGTGGTATTTGCCAGGTCTCTGAATCAAAATTATTGCTACTGCTTCTCTGGAACCTGTTGGAACAGGCTGAATACCACTTCTGATATGTGCATTCATCACATGTGATTACTCTATGTACCATATATAATCTATAAGCCGAGTTTTTCAGCACCCAAAATATACTGAAAAAGTCACCCTTGGCTTATACTCAAGTCAGAGCAATATATATATATATATTTACATTTTGGGGCTCCTACCCAACTCTAGGGTATATTTAGCTATATTCTGCCGCTCATCAGCTGTTTTTTGCTCCCTAGATGCTTCTGCCGGAAGTTCATTTTTTTAGAAAACAAACTTCCTACAGAAGCCTCTAGGCCTAAAAACAGCTAAGGCAGGCTGCAGAACCCATCAGCTGTGCTGCAAACACAGCGAATATAGGTAGGTATACCCTAGGGATAAGTGGAAGGGCCCAAAATGTTAAAAAAA
>JANHGC010004882.1:26257-47970 GCA_027560395.1 Boaedon fuliginosus | reverse complement strand
TTTTTTCTTTTTGTTGTAAAACCTTTTAATAAAAAAAATAATAATAAGATAGGCCGGATTATTTTCAATCATTATTCTTGGATGTTGATCTCCAGGATGAAAAGATTGATAATGACGAATAAGCAGCAAGAAAAGAACATCGGCCATTTTCTATAGCATACTATAGAAATATAGCATTCTATAGCTGCTAAATACCAGGTCAAAATTGTTTGAGAGTATGTCCTGCAGTGTGTCATAGTTTAATAAGGAATTACTCAGAATACACATTCATGTAGCGCCTGGCCTTATTTCTTCCTTCTTGGCTTTTTATCATTTGACTATTATGTCCAAAGCACTAGAATACTTGGAATTCATTGCTCTTACCATGGTGATATCCAAAGGTGCTTATAGGATATAATGCTACGAATCAAATTTTATTTTATTCACTTAATATAAATAAGGATTGCATTCCTTTTTTAATGAACTGAGATTTTTCCAGTGTAAGATACATTTCAAAGTTTTGCAAAGTAAAAAATAAATGATATTGAAAGGAATTCTTGAAAGGAAAGCATCATATCTCATTGACTCTGATATTTTTCTTCTTTTGATGCATTTGTAGCTGTTTGCTGTGTGTCAAAAAAAGGTGCTGAGCAGAATAATACAGTTACTGCAGATGGAGACGGTAGGTAAATGTGTTGTACATTCTGCTGCCCTTGAAATTTCAATTGAATTGGTCCTACATATATAAAATTTTGTGGCTAACTTCCTTTAAAAAATAAGGTTATTCTTCTTGTTCTATAAATACCTTTGGACTTGCTAACCACTTCAGTAGTTTAATTATTAGCAAGGAATCAAAGCCATACTTCACGAATCAGTGACACAATATTCCAGCCCAAAAATGGACATAAGAATCTTAATGATCCATGGCTCCAGGAACAGTATATCTTCACTGCAGGTTTTTTTTCTCAGATTGATTATCCCCAAAGATCCATATTTTGATTCGCTGTTCTATAGGTCATCTGCCTCCTCTTGACACTTTCTGGTAATTGACTTTTGAGATAAATGGAATTGTGAAGAAATACATTTGTGTGTGTGTCCAGCCAGCATTTTTGATGCATCTGTGCCTTGTTCAAGGAACAGATATTCTGATCGAGATATGGTTAGGAATGAATCTTGTTCACATTATTTTCCCTGATAGATGAGGAGATGATGTCCACCGAGGTGACTCCATCAACCAGCTCTGAGCTCACCGAATTGGGCAAATGCTTAATGAAACAAGAGGTAAGGAAACTGGTTCACTATTGTCTTCATATTATTTGTGACAATTGAAGGATTCACTTTAACTCTTGAAAATATAAAGTCTGATAATAACTTCTTCTGCTTCTCATTCTTTGGGGGAATTTGTTCTTTTATTTTAGCCCCCTATATATTCTTTTAGAATAAATTCAGGAGGTGAGCAATTCTGAACATCTTTGTTCAAAATAGGTGGTGGTGATGATGATGATGATGATAATGATGGTGAGAGATATAAATGCAGTCATAAACTGTCATGATTATATCCTTTAGCAGCGGAAATCACAGCAGTCCCAATTGCCATCATAACCCCAGGATCATGGAAGCCATTAAGTGAGGACTTCACATGATTTCATTGTAAGAACAGTCAGGAATCCCTGGCAAGCAGACTAGTGGATGAGAGCTACAGGCCAAGGGGTTGCTGTGGGAGCTAGGGATCATAGGGTTTGCTAGCAGCACTCCTTGGCCGTGGCCTTCAGCAGTCTTGGCCCACACCACTGTTCCCAGCCTCAAGCCCCATGCTCCCTAGTGCCCACCCACAGAACTAGCCACCTTACCCATCACTCTCAACCACTGAACTGCTTGCCTGGGAATCCTGCCTCTTCCTAGACGAAGAAAATAACAAAAATAAACTGGTGGTGATGGGGTGGCAATTCTGAATGCAGGCAGGCCTGCATTTTTATCACATGACTGCAGGCAATGCAAAGGCTAGAACGCTGAGGATCGGTCATAAATCCTTTTTCTCCGTGCCTTCATAACTTCGAAGTTCCTGAATTAATGAGTATAACTTGAGGACTATTTGTAGACTCTAACTGATTCAGCAAGGCTTTTCTTCTGCTTTTGAAGAAAAGAAAAAACATTCTTTCTCTTGGAGCCTCATTACATTGCCAGTTATATTCCAGCAACCCTAGAGATTGCGATCCCTGTAGGGAAAAAAAAAATGTCCGTAAACTTAGAAATTACACACAGAATATTCAGTACAGATCTGCTTTTTAAATAAGCACGTACACTCTTAAAAGCTATTGCTTTTGTGAAAAACACTTAATTTATCATGAATGTCTTTTTACAGGAATATGGAAATATTGTGGCCAGTTCTGTGAGAAAATAGGGTGATTCATCTTTTTCTACTTGATTAATCTGACAAAGAAATAGATTTCTGTGCTTCATGAAAAATCTAAGAGTTCCTATGTACTTTTTAATTCTTCCCTACAACTAAGAGTGCCTTGACCCATCAGACAAAAATTCTGTGAGACTGTTAAGTGGTCTAACTTTTCTTTTTGTTTTTCCCCAAGAATGTCTGTACTACTCTGCTAATTACAGCCTTCACATTCCTTTCCTGGAAGGATACCTTGTCCTGTCAAAGAACTACCACCCAACTTTGCTGGCCGTTGCTCAAACAGGTACCCCGACACTGAGTTTAGCAGGGTACAAAGTGTTGAATGGGATAAAAGGGTATTGCATTAAAAAAGATAGGGGTAAACATCAGAATTTTGGAAAAGAGCCCCTTCTCTTGCTTCGCTTCAATCTCTCTGCCACAGGTGCTCACAAAGAATATGATGATCCCTGAAGCAGTAATCTGGTTTTTCACAAGTGTGCTGAAAGGGTTACAGGTTCATGGACAACACGATGGCTGTATGGGAGCACTTGTCCACTTGGCTTTCCAGATTTACGAAGCTTTGGTAAGGAATTGGGGAGAAAATCCATTCCCAGGTCTGCCATCTTTGCAGTTTAGTACCACTCCACATCCAAGGCTCATTTTGGTGGGATGCAAAGTTTAGAACATATCATTTAGTGGTCAATTCCCTCTTTGGAAATAGCCATTTCTCTTCTGGCAAAGATCCCTCCTGACTCTTCTCTTTGCTATTTAAAGCGTCCACGCTATGCTGAGTTGAAAACAGTGATGGAACAAGTCCCAGAAATCCAGAAGGATTCCCTGGAGCAGTTTGATTCCAAGCTACTCAACGTAACGCTTCAGAAGGTGGCAGACAAACGGCGGAAGGACCATTTCAAACGCCTAATTGCAGGCTGCATAGGGGTAAGCCATGATGCCAAGCAACAGAGAAATCACCTCATCTCTCAGAAAGATAAGCAGGGTGGTTTGTTTTCCTCCCCTCTGTTGACTTTAACCAATGCCAGAGATTACCTTTTCAGCCCATTAATTGTGACTCATGTTACACAAATCCTAGATTGTGATGGTAGAAACATTGGGTACTTGTGGAGAGCTAACCATGTAGCCTTTACTATTCTATGATTCAAAATATTCTCCAGAATTTATCTATCCCAGGCCATCCATGGCTAATTACCTACTTCCTGCTTAACTGCTCCAGAATATTTTTGATACTTTGTTTCTGGCTTTGATTGACTCGAAGTAGATCCAAGTTAAATTCAGCACATGCTGAACAATCTAGGATACAGGAACAAGACACAGCCCCCACAATTATGAGGGGGGTCATAACACCATGGAGTGGGGGGGCAGATTCTACAATTTAAGCAGAGACTATTCTTGTTGGAATATTTCTATGCAACTTTTGCCTATTCGTTTTTGTTTCCGTACAGAAGCCCCTAGGAGAACAGTTCAGGAAAGAAGTCCACATCAGAAATCTTCCGTCTCTTTTCAAGAAGGTGAAAGCACCCCTAGGACCAGACGTTTTTGAGAACAATGAAGATGAAATCCTCATTGGCCTCTTTGAGACATAAGCTAAACACAATTCCACTTTTTCCTTCTTTATACTCTGTGTGTTTCACAGTAGCCATATTTCCTACGTTTACTCCTTTCCTGAGCCCTGATACAGTTCTCCTCACTGGCCTCATCCTCCTTTTGGGAGGGGGGGAGGGGGAAAATTTTCTAGTTCCACTTGCAGCTTTTACTATTAACTTTATCTTTTTACTGTTGGATGGCGGTTGCTCAGGCATTCCAGTCCAACTGTCATTTGGCCAGTTCTTTACAAACAACCTTTCATACATGCAGATAGTACTTGACCAGGGAAGGGAGAAGGTTCTGCAGCCTCTCATTCTCTCTGCTACTTCTCCTTCAGGACACCTGTATTGTTGCTGCCTCAACATGACACTAATAAGAGACTCCTGCTTCCCTGTTGGAAAGACACAGCTTGGATGAAGAAATGCAGTGGTGCATATTGGGTATTGATGAATCACTAAGTTACGCTAACTCAAAAGTTTTATTACTTTTGAGAAGTAGCACTTGGCCATATGTTCCCACCAAATCAAGTACCATTGAGAAACTGGGAGTGAAAACATTTTTTTAATTCAACCAAGCCTCAGGAAGCCTTAGATTAAACATCCTTTTCTTTACCCTAGAAATATTGTTGAAATAGGTATTCTAGCTGCAATCAGTTCTCAGCTGTCAAAAGTCAGAATTTTTTAAACAAAAGGAATTCAGAACTATTTTATACTGGTCTAAATAATTTATGCTGAAACGCTGCCCCTGAATGTAGAATGCAGTATAGTTCTGGGTAATTTTGTTCAGTGTCTGATGGTACAGAATGCCTCCAGGCCAGGTCTTAAGTGTTTGTTCAAGAGAGCGATAGAATGTGGGCATATATTTGCCAGATTTTAATTTTCAGTCTGAAGAATTAACTTTACTTAGTGGCTGCTGTAATAGCTTGACTACAGGTAGAACAGAATTTTTTCAATAAAGCAGCTTAGTATACACATCTGGTTACATGAAAGAAAACAGGTCTTAATATTGATATTTGGATCCTGACTAGTAGCCAGACTCCATTCTGATTTGTTTATAATCCTGATCTCAGTGTAACATTTATTTAAACCAAATTTTGTTAAATAGCTTTGGAATCTAGCCTAACTGTACTTATTGTGTCTTAATTACATTTTAACTTACTGTGCCCGTAATAGATGCATTTAAAACAACTGAGGGGTTTTTTTTTGTAGAGATGTTGTATCTGAAAATGTCTCCAAATCAATGTCATTAAAAGTCTCTTCATTTTATACAAACATTGCTGTTCCTTTGCATTAACTCTTTTCACACCTTTTTCGAACATCACCACCATGGCTGCTCTCTGGGTCAAATACTTCAGTTATGAGAATTGCACACTTAATGCAAAACATGCTACCCTGACTGAAGCACTCCTGTTCAACACATTAAATCAGCTGCATTATTTGGAAGGCCCAGTCAATTATCCTAAAAGATGTACTTGATTGTGCATGCACAAATGTTTTCATGTAAACCTTTAGTAAACTTTACATATACAGTAAGCATAGGCTGCAAAGCTTGCAGATGCTTTAATGCTTCAAGCTTTTGTGTGAATGCTTTGTCTTGCTTTATTGAATATAGTCAAATATCGTATTTTTTGCAATATTAAGATGCCCCAGAACTTAAGACGCACCTAGCTTTTGGGGAGGAAAACAAGAAAAAAAATCTGCCTCTGCCTCCCAGCTTCCATTTGATATTCATCTGGCTAGCATCCTTGCAGCAAACAGCCTGGTCAGCTTCAGCACGTTATTGCAGCCCCAGGACGTGGCTCGACAGGGCTCTACTCTGTTGCAGCCACCACGGTCAACTGAGCTGAGTTGGTGCCGCTGCCTGAGAATGCTGGAGCCTTTGCTGTTGAGCAGCTGATTGGTGGTTGGATTGGCCTCCCAGAATACCGCCGATCAGCTATCCTAGGCAGTGGGGAATGCCACCTTCATCAATCGCCATCACCATTCAGCGGCAGTGATTAGCAGCGGTGATGGCAGCGATGATCCCTGCTACCTAGAACAGCTAATTGGCGGTATTCCGGGTGGCGGATCCAGCCACCAATCAGCTGCTCAGCAGCAAGGGCTCCAGCATTCCAAGGTGGCAGTAAACGGCAGCAGCAGTGACAGTCGGCAATCTCCCTCCCCCCTCTGCAATATTCGCTCTATAAGATGCACAGACATTTCCACCCACTTTTTGGGGAGAAAGAAGTGTCTTATAGTGCGAAAATATGGTACATTATTTTAAGTTTGGGTTAAAAAAATCATTCTTATCAAAGTTGGGCAACTCGTTCTTCAAGGTTGGGAATATGATTATTCAATAAATTAAAAATAAAAATTTTGGTGACAAAGTAGCACAAGGAACTAGAGCAATTCATGTCCTGTGCCTTCTATTCTTCATAATGTTACATGCTACCAAAGATTATATACTTAGCTCGCATACTTCAAAGACATATTCCTGTTAAGAGAAGATTTCTTGCAGCTTAATTTTTCTAATTCAACTATTTTATCAATAGGCATTTTCTCCTGTTTCAATTAGAAATTCTCTATCAATGAATAATGGATTAAACTGGAAGAATATTCGGGTTTTGCCAGAAAGTAGCTAAAACGTACTTCCTTAACTTTGGAAACAGTTGGAATCCCAAGAGAATACTTAAGGTGGGAGGAATATTCAAGGAGGTCTTTCCCTACTTTAAAGAGAGTCATGTGTCCCAGTAACTAAAAAGTAACCTTTTAAAATAAATGTACTGAGAGAAAGGAATAAATATTTTAGATCAGCATATACTGATATACATAAATGTACTAATGACAGTTAACAGGATTTAAATTCTTCAAAGAATCAAGCATTCTCCTGTGGAACTCCATGCTGGTCTCGGTGAAGGAATGGGTTCCACCCCCCTGTGACAGGCCAAACTAAACCAAAAGGGGACAGAGCTCCATAAAGATTCTCAGTTCGTTTTTGCCTTTTTCAAGACAGGACCAACTTTTTTCTTAAGAATTTTTCGCTGTTCGTCCCTTTTTGGAATTTTTGGCTCTCCCACACTTTGGATACCTCCCGGCGGCCAGGAGGGAAATTTCCCTAGTGGCTGCCTCTCCTACCCTCCCTCCGCCAACCGGGTAAGTTGCAGGTAGATTGGGACCATGAGCACTGGCCACTGCTGAGCAACGCTACCTATTTTCAAGGCCCTCAGGCTGTGAAAGGCTGCGACCCACGTTTCCTCCCCCGACCCTTCTTTGGCCACTGGGCCACTCCGGCCGTGGGCTCGACCCGGAAAGGCGGCGTTGCACGTTCCCTCCTCCCAGCTCGATTCCGGCCATTGGCTGCAGGTCCACCACAGCATCCAGCTCTTCCCCAGCCCTGCCGGAGCACCCTCAAAGGTTGGGTGCTGTCCGTCAACCCTGCCAGAGCACCTCCTGGATCAGGTGCTGGCCATCTCGCTGCCATTTCGAACAGGCCTCTTCCCTTCCTTCACCATTTTTCGCACCAGCAGGAGATCCCACGCAAGCGCGTTCGGAGTTTTTATTCAATTGTAACTGTTAGGCCGGGCTCCGTGCCAACTCTTTGCACAGGCTCTGGACAATTTACTGTGGCTGCGGAATGAGTCCATTGTTGCAATCCTCTTGCAATTTTGACATACTGACTACAATCGCTGGCTCCCATAGGAATCCTGCACAGGCTCCATGCCAAGTCACTGCACAATTCCATTTTCTCTGCATTGCCCTGAGCTGGAGCCGGTTCACAACAGCCTCAAGAGTTTTTTGTTTGGCTTGATCCTCCCCCCCCCCACTCCAGGGCTTGGGAGTACTCAGCTTTCTAGCACCCACCCCTGTTCAGGGGCAGTCATACCCCCACCCACCCCCTTCCAAAAAAAAGAGGAAAATGAGGCTCACTTTACTCTAACTGTCTCTTTTTTTTTCAGAAAGCCTCGGCCTCAAGGCTACCTGACAGTGCTCTGGTTTCCGGCTGGTAATCCTTGGGGGGGGGGGGATTGCTGGAGGTCCTGGGGGACCCTGTCCTGGGGTTTCCAGTCCTCCGATTTTTGACTGCTTTCTACTTCCCTCCTTTCAGGAACCATGGAAGATTCGACTCGCGCTTCCCACTCTAGGGGCCCGTTGGCCTCCTTGTCGTGGGAGGAGTTTAACACCGCTATTCAGGTGGCAGTGTCCGCCGCTCTTGAGACCAGACAGACCTCAGCAGAGGCCAGAAAGTCCCCAGGGGAGTCCCGCGCCCCCTACATCACCGGCTCTTTCCAAGAGGTCCAGAAAGAGGAAGCACCTCGAAGAGAGAGCCTCCTCTCCACCCAAGTCCCCAAGGAGGGAACCCAGCCCAACCATTCTCTCCGGGGGTCGCTCCCATCCCCGGTGGAGCCCCAGTCCCCTAGCCTCTTTAGGCCTCTCCAGGGGCTACCAAACCCCCAGCCCTCTAGGGCCTCTCCTGGTCTCTCGAAGGACGACCCAGACACCTTGGGTGGGGAGCAACCCCCCCCCCCGGGAAGCCCCTCCATTCTCCAGGCAGAGGACTCCTCTGATAAAGACAACGAATCCTCACAAGTTAGGTCAGGGCACCTTTTTGCCCCTGAGTCCTTTTCTAAACTCTTCAGGCTGATCGCACCCTGAATTTAGGGGGACCAGTGCAGGAACAGCCCCCAGTCATTCCTTCGGGTCTTTCAATGGGCCTCAATACGTCAACACTTTGACGTCAAGTTTCAGCCATCTCCTCAGTCTTGGGGTTTCCGAAGGGGCCTAGGCTTTCCACCCACCCACACATCAAAAAATTCTTAAGGGGGGCAGCTCTTCTCAACTGTCAGGAACTGGATTGGCTGCCGCACATAGACCAGGATGACGTGCTTCTGGAGTTGTATAAGAATGGCGCAAACGCAACCCAGCTCTGACAACGTTTTCATTCTAGTTAGGTCTCGCGTTCCTGTACGTAGAAAATAAATCCAGTTACCTGAAAACCCGCTGGTGTGCTGTCTTCTATCCGTAACTCGACGAAGGGCTGACAGGAAAATGTTGTCTATTCTGGTGGTGTGGACTCGGAGTGACGGGAGGCGAGTTCGGGGCTGTGTGTGTGTTCGGCGCGAGAGGGGCGCCTGGGGCGGTTGATCTCGACGCGTCTCCTTCCGCGTCATCTGGAGACGTTGTGCTGGCAAGTTCGACAGCCAGCTGAGAAGCGCCCGAAAGCCAGCTGGGAAGCAGAGCGCTCGAACGCCGGCTGGGAAGTGGGGCGACAGAAAGCCAGCTGGGAAGCGGAGCGCCCGAAAGCCAGCTGGGAAGCGGAGCGCCCGAAAGCCAGCTGGGAAGCGGAGCGCCCGAACGCCGGCTGGGAAGCGGAGCGACAGAAAGCCGGCTGGGAAATGGAGTGCCCGAAAGCCAGCTGGGATGCGGAGCGTGAGCGGAAGGGCGCTGTGCCGGCATCCACTGGATTGCTGGGCTGCGTAGCGCGGTCGCGCCAAGCAGCGCCGTCAGCATGGAGGAACAGGAGGATGTGGGTGACCAACAGCCGGGATCCCCACAGGACCGTCCCCCCAGTGCGGAGGAGGTCCAGATAGTGTCGTTCCTGGGCTGGCTCCGCACGCAAGGGCGGCTAGAACGACGGGTGAGGCCGGATAATATTCTCCCTCTCGGGGCCGTGGGTGGTGCGGAGGCAGTCGATTAAGGGGATGTTGAAAAGGCGGAGCCCGTCGTCCGGAGGAAACAATGACGGAGCGTGGGAGAGGAGAGACGGCCCAGGGACCTATCACTCCCTACATCAACCCTAACGTGTTTGTCTTATAGACAGCGACCTGGTGAGGGGGAGCTGCCTGTCAGGAACTGGATTGGCTGCCGCACATAGACCAGGATGACGTGCTTCTGGAGTTGTATAAGAATGGCGCAAATGCAATCCAGCGCTGACAACGTTTTCATTCTAGTTAGATCTCTCATTCCTGTACGTAGAAAATAAACCCAGTTACCTGAAAACCCGCTGGTGTGCTGTCTTCTATCCGTAACTCGACGAAGGGCTGACATCAACCCTCCACCAGTTCCCAGGGCCCCTGGGACCTAGTTCTGGTCCTTCAGGCTCTGTCATCTAAGCCCTGAGCCCATGGCCACTTGTCCCTTGCGGGAGCTTACCCTTAAAATGGTTTTTCTTCTCGCCATATCGGCGAGAAGGATCTCCAATGTGGTCATCCTGCCACACGACAGCATCCTGAATCCATGAGTGCTGTGAACAGACCAACATTATACAAACCACGAAATTCTTACCTGCCGGGAACAGCAAGACAGGAATCACCTGGTGGAGGGGTGGTGACGCTCCGGGCGGATTAGGCACGGGTGGGGCTTGGGAGTTTTGCGGCTGCGTGCGATCTCTATATAATTAGAAGGGGTGACTGTAAACCCCATCGCTGACTTTATTTGGAACTACGTGTTCACTCAGAGCTTGGGCTGTTGCTGCACAAATAAAAGAGTCCAGACAGTTTGTACGCGTCTGTGCGCTTTGTGTGGGCCGGCCAGGGCTAGTACTGACAGGAAGTCAGCGATCCCCCAGAAGCTTCGCCTGCAATCCCGACATTTGGTGAGGCTGTAATGGCGGAGCCATGCGAGGTCAAGGAGGCTGTTGAAGAGCCGGTCGGTGCCGAGGGGTGTGTGGAAGAATGCGAGGACCCGGGGAAGAGCGAAGCCGGCGTGGCTGAGGTCCCGACAGTGGCTGAAGCGTCAACAGTGCCGTTGGTGGTCCCAACGCAGGGGGGAGGCTTTACGTCACCGGCACGCTGCTGACGCGGCGCGCAAAGACTGGCTGCCGCTGAAGAGGTTCAGAGAGAGGGGCCTTCGCGACGGATCGGATCCCGGCGGCCTGACTTGGGGTTGAGACAACATGGGAGATTGGCAAGAGTATGTTCGGGACTTCAGGACGTTAGCAAGCAAATTAAGGGCGTGGCCAGAGCAGTTATTGGTCCACCACTTCAGGAATGGATTGGACAGGGATATTAGACAGTCTTGTTTGGTTAGCATCTTAATGATTGGTATAGAGCCGCCATTGACTTAGACTCAGGACTCTGGTGTATGCGGTGCAAGTAGGGACTAGGTGTCCGTAGGCCTAGTGAGCGCACTGGAAGTCAGGACAATGCTAGAGGGAGGGGTTCCTCCACTCCTTCCACATTGGGTACCGGCGCGATCCAGTCAGGCGGTTCCGCAACAGCCAGACTGTCTATTCGTTGTTTCCGCTGCCAACAACTAGGACACCGGGCTGCAGAATGTCGAGTAGTCCTTCCAAGCCTGGCTGAAACACCATCAGGTCCTGGCCCCAGCACATCAACACCTAAACCAAGTTCATCGGCTCCACAGACCCGAGTCAGCACGTCCGCAAGGGGGTCCGTACCACGTCGATGAGGGGGTCTACTGGGCAGGCCAACGTGGTGGAAGGAACTCCCCTAGTAGACACCACCATAGTAACCTCGTGTGCTGGATCAGTGGAAGACATGAGTATCGACACGCCCTCCACTGCTGTTATAAGGCCTACCTATAGTGACAGTGAAGACTCCAGTGATCCGATGGTGAGTGGCCCGATTGCTCCCTTCCTAGTTGATGTAGCTATCGGGGACGGTGGGGGGTTCGTTGGGTCACTATAAGGCTTTAATTGATTCTGGCTGCACACGATGCCTGATCAGACAAGATGTGGTACGGGCACTGGGATTACCGATCGCCCACCCGCAATCGCAAATACGGTTCACCCAAATGGATGGCTCGACTCTAGGCAGTGGTCCTGCCACACATTGCACGAAATTTGTCTCTTTATATTTAGGGGCCCAACAGGAGTGGATACGTTTTATAATCGTGCCCCATATAGTTACACCAGTGGTGTTAGGCCTGGCATGGTTAGATAAGTGGCAACCACTTATCTGGTGGGAGGATGGTTATAGGAAATTACGATTGGCTATTGGCTCCAGGCCTGATGAACGACAGTCAACATCCGATACCTCTCTAGGTACGAACAATAGGGATGGGGCTTCTGCTAGCTCACAGGAGAGGGTACCGCTTGAATACCAGGACCTCAAAGAGATGTTTAGTGAAGGTGGTTGCGATGTGTTACCACCACATCACGCTACAGATTGTCCAATATAACCGTTACCTGGAGCTAAGCTTCCTAAGCCCCGTATGTATTCGATGACACCACCAGAGTTGGAAGAGATGCAACGGTACTTTGAGAAAAATTTAGCTCGAGGGTTCATACAACCCAGTAGGTCACAATTAGCTGCGCCAGTTCTTTTCTGTGAGAAAAAGGATGGAGGCTTATGATTATGCGTGGATTATCGTGGCCTAAATGCCGTATGTGAAGAGCTTCTACCCACTGCCACTGATGAAAGATCTCTCTGCGCTTGCAACTGGACACATTTTCTCCAAATTAGATCTAAGGGAAGCATATTACTGGGTACGGATTAAAGAAGGAGATGAGTGGAAGACCACCTTCAATTGTCCACTCGGAAGCTACCAGTATTTAGTAATGCCATTCGGCCTCCAAGGAGCTCCAGCGGTATTCATGCAGCTCATCAATGATATCCTTAAAGAGTTCTTATACCGTGGAGTGTTAGTGTATTTAGATGACATCCTTATCTATAGCAAGAACAAAGAGGATCATGTAGCTCTAATGCGTACAGTCCTGCAAACCCTGTTACAGGAGCAGTTATTTGTAAAACTCTCGAAATGTGAATTTCACAAAGAGAGGCTAGATTATTTAGGCTATCGTATATCTAGACATGGGATAGAGATGGATCCAAACAAGGTCAAAGAATTAATGAACTGGCAACCTCCCACTACTCGCAAACAGTTACAGAGTTTCTTGGGGTTTGCCAATTTTTATAGAACATTTATTTATTCCATCCTTCGCTACCATAGCGTTACCACTCACAGACCTGTTAAAAACTAAGGATACTCTTGAGCTACCCCGACCTCAACAAAAGTTACTATGGACACCAGCATGCCAAAACGCCTTTGAGACGTTGAAAACGTTGTTTGCTAAGGAACCAATATTAAGGTATCCTGACCTCACCCAACCATTCATAGTACAGGTGGATGCCAGTGATGTCGCAGTGGGGGCTGTTTTGTTACAACGGAATGAGAAAGGTTTATTACAACCTTGTGCATACACTTCGTGAAAATTAACAGCTACAGAACGACATTGGGCAGTGTGGGAAAAGGAAGCATATGCTATCCAGTGGGCATTAACCACTGGCGACACCTTTTAGAGGGGCTCACCAACCCCTTTGAGGTCTGGACAGACCACAAAAATCTGATAGCATTACAAATGTCTCGCCGCCTTTCTCCTAAGCAGGTCCGATGGGCCCAGGCTTTCCAACGATTCCGTTTCACCTGAAAACACGTACCGGGGGGTAAAAACTTCCTTGCCGATGCTCTATCGCGGAAACCTCAATACGGTTCTCAGTGTGAAGATATAATCCAACCCCTTATCCCTCCTTCCACCACGGACGATCGTAACGCTATGTCTCTTACCTCACTGTACGATGATATACGTACAGACCTAACAACAGATGAGTGGCTTCAACGAAATAACACTATGGTAAAGTTTCGTGATAGCCTACCGTGGAAAGGAGAACGAATATACATCCCACTGACATGTCGACCTAAGGTCATACAAATGTGTCATGATAGCAAACTAGGTGGGCACTTTGGTTTTGTAAAAACGTTACATTTAGTCCGTCGGCAATGTTGGTGGCCATCAATGAGAAACGATATCAAAATATATACGCGGGGCTGTTCAGTGTGTTCCCAAACAAAAGCTCGCGTTGGTAAACCTCCAGGTTTATTGCAAAAAGTGGCTACTCCTACCCGGCCGTGGGAGGTCATTGGTATGGACTTCGTAGTAGAACTACCTTCCAACCATGGATACATGGTCATATGGACCGTAGTGGACCTGTTCTCCAAACAGGCCCACTTTATAGCATGTCGTGGATTGCCATCCGCTAAGCGGTTAGCCAGTCTTTTCCTCAAACACCTATACAGACTACATGGCGTTCCAAAGAAAATAGTGTCTGACAGAGGAGTACAATTCACGGCACGGTTTTGGAGACAATTTGTCAAAATGCTGGGAGCTGAACAAGGTTTAAGTACGGCGTATCACCCCGCCACTAATGGTGCGGCTGAACGAGCCAATGCAGCAGTGACAAGATATCTGCTGAGCTATGTCAACTACCAACAATCCAACTGGAAAGAGCTCTTGCCGTTCGCTGAGGTAGCTTATAACAACTCGCTTCACCGAAGCACTGGAATCACACCGTTTAAAACTGTTAGTGGTTTTGACTTTCCTGCCATACCTGGGTTACCCAGTAAGGACCCCAATAATATGCCACCTGGCGAGTGGGCTAAAACATTACCAGAAATATGGAAATCTGTGGGAAAAGCCTTAGCAAAATCCACTACTGAATATAAATCGTATGCTGACAAGCATTGGAGAGATCAACCACCATTCCGGGTAGACGACTTAGTGTACCTGTCTACTAAGTACCTTAAGTTAAAGACACCGAGTCGGAAGTTGAGGCCGAAATACATCGGGCCCTTCAAAGTAGTGAAAATAGTAAATCCAGTGACTGTCGAATTATACATACCAACCATATTCGGTCGTATACACCCAACATTTCACATCAGTTTATTAAAACCTGTGACAGCAAGGGCCCCTCCACCCTCACGACCTGGACCGGTTACGGGCGACCGATATGAAGTTGAAGCCATCCTGAAATCACAACGTCGGCAAGACATCCTACAATATTTAGTCAAATGGGTGGATTACCCCCTTGATGAGTCCTCATGGGTGCCAGTTTCCGGTCTGTCAGCCAGTCGTTTGATTTTTACATTCCATAGACAGAACCCCTTGATGCCCGGTCCCGACTGAGAAATACATGCTTTATAACTAATACTGTGTTTATTCTGTCTTTCAGGTGGACCTCTAATAGGAGGGGCCGCCTGTCGTGGTCATCCTGCCACACGACAGCATCCTGAATCCATGCGTGCTGTGAACAGACCAACATTATACAAACCACGAAATTCTTACCTGCCGGGAACAGCAAGACAGGAATCACCTGGTGGAGGGGTGCTGACGCTCCGGGCGGATTAGGCACGGGTGGGGCTTGGGAGTTTTGCAGCTACGTGCGGATCTCTATATAATTAGAAGGGATGACTGTAAACCCCATCGCTGACTTTATTTGGAACTACGTGTTCACTCGAAGCTTGGGCTGTTGCTGCACAAATAAAGAGTCCAGACAGTTTGTACGCGTCTGTGCGCTTTGTGTGGGCCGGCCAGGGCTAGTACTGACATCCAAGCTGGTGGCCCTCTCCATGGCTCCGGGTTCCGTGGCTCTTCACCAGGATCTGGTGGTGCTTCGCACCTACCCTTCTTTCATTCCCAAGGTCAACTCTGTCTTCCACAGGGAGGCAGAGGTGGTCCTGCCCTCCTTCTATCCAAACCCCTCTTCGTTTCAGGAACATCTCTGGCATACCCTCGACATCCGGAGAGCCTTTCTTTGCTACGTGGACCACAGCGCTCCTTTCCTTCTCATTTTGTTCCACCCTAAAAAGAGAGGGCAGAGAGCTTCGCCCTCCACCATCTTCCATTGGCTTTGGGAGGCCATTGCAGATTCTTACAAAGCCCTTGAACTTGTTCCCCCCGAGGGCATTGTAGCTCACTCCACCAGAGCGGCCTCCACTTCCATGGCCTTCTGAGCCTTTCCTTCCCTGGAATAGGCCTGCAGGGCGGCCACCTGGAGCGTTCCGCACACTTTAATCCAGCACTATAAGATAGATTCTTATGCCGCGGATTCAACTTTCAGTAGGTTTCTTCAGGCAGCAGTCTCTTCTCCTCGGTCTTCCCACCTGAAAATTGGCTAGGGTATTTCGCCCATTTCTTCACGAGACCAGCATGTAGTTCCACAGGAGAATGGAAAGTTGGTCACTTACCGTGAACCTCCATTCTCGGTGGATCCATGCTGGTCTCAGTGCCCCGTCCTTTCAACCTTGGGTCTTACTGTTTTCGCACTCTTTGGCTTGATCATTCAGGGTGATTTTAGCCTGCCGTTACTCTTCTTCAGTTGTCTCATAATCGGGCAGAGTTCCAGTTTTGTTTTGCAGATCTCTATTGGTCTACTTCAAGCAGCTACTCACTTTCTGGGAATCTGTATGGACCTCTGCCCCCTTTCGGTTTGGTTTGGCCTGTCACAGTGTGGCAGAGCCCATTCCTTCACCAAGACCAGCATGGATCCACCAAGAATGGAGGTTCACGGTGACCAACTTTCCATTTTCATGGATATCGATGCAGAAAACTGTACAGCTCAGGCACAGATCAACTGACTTGGGAATTTTTTTGCTGACTGTAGGAACTATGCTAGATCATTTATTATTTATTTAGATTTATACCCTGCCTCTTTTCCCCGGTCAAGAGGAACTCGAGGTGGCTGACAACAATTTAAAACAATAAGAATACAATATTAAAATTATCTAACCCAATCACACAACAACCAAAAACTCTTCCAAGGGGGGGGAGCATCAATTGAAGGCCCGCCAACAGAGCCAGGTCTTAGTAGCTTTGCAGAAGGCCAACAAGGTAGGGATGGTTCTGATCTCCACAGGCAGCTGGTTCCAAATCATGAAACTCTGTCTTAGTATATAGTACAGGATCAGCAAAAAGGTACTATGTAATAGGTGATCCATTACACAAGACGTAAAATTTCTACAACACTGTTGTAATGGAAGCTAAGACTAACACAGGAAATTGTACAGTTCACTCTAGAAGTCTTCATATGGATGTGATTGCAAAGCCTTATGAAAGAATGGCATCCACCATTGCCGGACCACAAATAGTACACAAGGCACTGTGTTACCCTGATCTTTAGTTGTGTCCATGTTGTGTAAATAATAGCAATTGTTCAGCAACTATTGTTCTTTGACATCTCAGAAGTCTCACTGTCTCACAGATTGATGCAATCTTGATTAAAGTTGTTCTTCAAATCAGACGTAGGGATTTTGATAGCGGTATTTCCCCAGAAGCATCTTTTGTGTTCCCAAGTTTATTTCTTCTGGATGGATTTTAGCTCCTCTAAGAAGCGCTGGCATTTTCCCATTAGTACCTTGATTGCTTCACTCACCAGCACATCTGGTGGCAAGATGCCTGTGGATTCTACAGAGACTTTGGGGGACAAAGAGAGAAAGGGTCTCAGTTTGAACTATCATAAAGCATAAACAAGATACAATATTAAACTGTTAAGTAGCAGATAACACTGTAGGATTCATTACTAGGCGCCAAAATACTGCTGTGCTTAATCTATAAACCCTTTGACTTTGCAATATTTCTGCAGAAATATGACCTAAAATGTAATCTGTTCTCCATACATGTCCTAAAACTAAGTAAGGCGAACCCAATTAAGCGAATCAAAAACTCAAGTTGTCTATTCCAGAGCAATATTTTCACTTCTTTTTGAAACTCAGTAAGGATGAACAATTCTTTTTGTAACGACAAGGTGTTCTACAGGTTCTACATCATCCCTTAGAAGAGCTTCCTGTAGATTAGTGTTTCTCAATTTGGACAAGTGTAAAACGTGCGTTCTTCAATTCCCAGAAATTCCCAGCCAGAAAAGTTACTTTGGTGATGGAACCCCAAGAAAGGCTTATTATTTTTTATTATTATTTATTACATTTGTATGCCACCTAACTCCCGAAGGACTCTGGGAGGCTTACAACATAGATAGCAATAGGACTCAGATGTTATATACTGCTTACCAGAGCTTTACAACACTCCCCCGAAAAGTTAGAGTCAGCTTATTGCCCCCAACCTGCTGAACAAGTCAGCAGAGACTGCAGTGCTGCATTTAACCACTGTGCCACCGAGGCACTTATTTCCTATATCTTATAGGGCAACTTCACTTTGGAGCAAGCAGCCTTGGAGATAATCAAATTAAGTATATAAATCAGATTATTTTTAATAAACTATGACAACTGTGGTTTGTTCAGTACATCACAATTCACTGACGCATGAATACAAGTGACGACCTTCAACAGAGCCAAGAGAATAATCTATTTTTTTTGCTTTTCAAATATGTCATGTTCCCAAAATAAGCATTAAGACCTCACTTGCATAAATGTTTTCGGATTTCTAAGCACTAAATGAAGGACTGGCTCAAAAGGATCTAAAGATAGAATTATATAATGCCATTAAAATGACTACTGAGAATATTTGGTTCTATACCTGATGCAAAAACTAAGGCTATAAAATACAAGTACAGAACTATAGAATAAAAAGCTAGGAAATTACACAAGGTGCTTTATCATTTGACATTTCCAAGCTAGTGGTTAGCCACTAAGCAACAATATTAGACAACCCATAAGTGCAGGCATCCTCCAACACAGTCCTATTATAAACTGCCATCAAAAGGCTGGCTTTCAGTGGTACTTTTTTTTTTATCTAAAAATTAATAAGACTGAGCCACATCCATAACTCTCATTTCTATTATTTCAGCCTCCAAAACAGTCCTAAATCATACCCATCAAATTTGATAAGTGAAATTTAAAAAAAACCTGGAAATGAGACCCCTTTGATTTTTAGAGGCCTGGGACTCCAATCCTTTACCCCTCAAAACAAAAACATTCAGCCCATTCTGATGCATTCTGAAACATTCAGCCCATTCTGATGCCAAAAACCTTCTGCTAGTTATTGCCTCCAGGAAAAGGAATATCGCTCCTGATCCAAGGAAAATTATGTACTCATTACACAATCCATAAAGATCAATAACAAAAGAACATGTAAATTACTCACAGATGTAATGATCTCGTACCCGACCCAAACGTACAAGGTTTTTCAAGTCATCGTGACGAAAAATTTCTCTACTGAATGTGTCCAATCGAGCATTAGCTACTCTTGCTACTTTCTCTCCTAGGGGGGGGCGGGGGGAAAAAGAACCATACCTAAATTCCAAAAAATATTAACATATCTTCAATGAACCTTTTTTATATATGGATTATGTTTATTCATCTCTGCTTCAACTCAACTACAAAACAGATTCCAAATAACATCTTGCCCATCTAAATTGCTGATTAATAGGTTGAACAACACTACCTACCCACCCACGGCAGTCTGATTGTATGTAGACTTTTCCAAATATCCCTCAACGAATTTAATTGAGATTTTCTCTTAAGGTTTGTAATCAGTCTTCACTTTTCAGAACCAAGCATCAGGCATTCACTCGATTTTTCAGTAGTCGAGGAAAATAGCCTTAGTCTCTGCATAGCAAATAACGGGGAAAGGGAGGGGAAGGCATCCAATCAAACATCCATTTTTGTTGTGGCTATGTTGCCATTTTTTGTAATACAATCCCCAAACAGCTGATTGGAAGATCACAAATTAGACCATAAGGAAGGCAAGCATGCACTTCCATCAAACAGAAGATATAAAGTTCTGTCATGGGGCGGGGGAGAAATTGGTCAATAAAACACAGTTTGTGGTTTTGTACCATTTAAGGAATGAAGAAAGAAATTACCTCTGATTTCCTCAACCTCAATAACTCCAGAAGAAAAACACTTTTTCAGCCGCTCAGCTGCTTCCCCTTCAACAGGCTGCAATAACGTGATCTCTGGCAACAAACGGTAACTGGCTGTTGCAACTGGAGAAAATTTGGCATGATCTTTGCCTAAAGAGAAAGAGTGACTTTTAAAAAGCAAATGAATGCAATCAGGCATCAGTGGGATGAAGTGGAGGCCAAAAGAGAAAGCTGGCTTCAAATAGGATTTGTTCTGCACATCTGTCCAGCCCTATAGATAATAATAATCAGTTGCACTCTTCTAAATAGACCATAAGTCTTTCGTAACATTTGTCAGTAATGCTGGCTGCACCAAAGAAACTGAGCACAGGCAGAGAATATGCATGGTAGGGATTCTCAAACTCTGGTCTGCAGATTGCCAGCATTCCACTGTAGTCGGTCACAGTCTTACTACTAATTCATGGCCAATTAGCTTATCAGTACTCTAATCATTTCAGCCCTCGCCTCCAGCCTACTACTTCTACCAACCTTTATAACTTGCTGCTTCATAAAAATGAATTGTTAACTGAAAACAGATTCACTGAAGCACACAAATGATAATACAAATAGCAACAGGGATGCTATATTTCACACTATTGCCTTTATCTAGCCCCAAACTTGAGCACACACTTTACAATACAAAGACAAGAATTACAAAACACTGTAGACTAGTTATGCTATCCCAAACAAATATCCCATAAACATCCCATAAACAAATAAGCAGTTATTAAACAAGCCAGAATAATCCAAGTGGTGAATCAATTACACCTTACTGTCTCTAAACCGCCTCGAGTTCCCCTTGACCGGGGAACAGAGGCGGGGTATAAATCTAATAAAATAAATAAATAATAAATAAATAAAAAGGACCCCATCATTGAGATCTAGCATTTATTGAAAAAATATCAGCCACATGTACGAAGTGAGTATTCCCTCCTCACACACACCCTGAATGAAATTGCCCAATTTATATCAGAACTTTAGTTGCCTCACCAATGCCCTTCACACAGTGCATAAGAACATCAATCTCTTGGCCAGGACGCAACTGAGCAATGAGGATATCATCATGGACAGGCCGGAAATTTGCATTCATGTTGTCAGCTTGAGATCCTAGTGGTACCCACTCCATGTGTTTGCTGTAAACTGTAAGAAGACTATTTTAAAAAAATCACAGACAAACTATGGCATTATTCAATTATTTTCTGGGTCTTATGTGCTGCTCCAATCCAGCAGGGCATCTTCTTAATCAAAAGGGAATAGCTAACAATTATATTAAAAGTGGGGAGAGGGGAAGGCAAAACCACAGAAAAAAAATCAATTTTGCAAGCCCCAAGTTCTTTATTCCAACTTAAAGAAGGAAAGTGAGAAGGCTTGAATATGAGATTATGTCAAAAGAATATTTGCATTAGAAACATAGAACAGTAGTCACTGATGACTTGAGGCAAGAATTTTACCTTTATGGTTGATATAAAGCTCATTAGGATCAGATGATTCTCTAGCCGCCTGAAGATTCTTGCTGCATTTTATTTTCAACCGAAACTGCAGTGTGTTGATTTCATCACATTCATCTTCTGAAAAAAAGCAAGGAAGAACGAAGTAAAGCAAGATGCACACACATTGTTTTAGGTTCTACTCAGTAAGAGTATTCAGCCCTTGACGAACACCTCCAACATTATCTTACCTTCACTCTTGTACTCAAAGAGACGAGGATCTGCACAAATAGGAATCAGTCCCAAACGGTGAGCCAGGATTTCATCCTGCACAATGGAGGTGTTGTTGTATACAAAAACTTTTTCCACAGCCATGGTTGGCACCTAAGCAACAATTTGTCAAAGCAGTGGTGCTCAGTATCTATGAATTTCTGAATTCTGATGGTCTAACATACAGATCTAAACATCAAGTCTTAACAAAGAAATGTTTAAAAAAGGCTTTGTGGACTCCGCATGTTCTTGTATTCACAACCCAGTAGTTACACCTTTGTTTCTTCAAGCTCCAATAGGAGAAATAGCCAATTTTAATAATAAATGAGATCCCAGAGATACCCACTCCATGTGCTTATACAGTGGGGCAAAAAGGTATTTAGTCAGCCACCAATTGTGCAAAGCATGGGGGTGGAAACATCATGCTTTGGGGCTGTTTCTCTGCAAAGGGACCAGGACGACTGATCCATGTAAAGGA
>JANHGC010004882.1:10438-22855 GCA_027560395.1 Boaedon fuliginosus | reverse complement strand
CAACTGGATTCTTTTTCTTTGAGGGAATTTTTGTTTTGGGGGGGTGGGGGTTATAATCCATAGTTCTTGTTAAGAGTGGATGATTGTGTACTTGTCTTGAGCTGCTTCTTCATTTTTGCATTACACAGGGTGGGGGCTCTGCTGTAATTGATATGGAAAACATGGATGACACCTCTGGTTCTAGTTTCGAAGACATGGGAGAAATGCACCAACGCATGAAGGAAGAGGAGGAAGTAGATGCAGAAGCAGCTGCTGCAGATGAAGAAGATGGAGAGTTCTTAGGAATGAAAGGTTTCAAGGGGCAGTTGAGTCGGCAGGTAGCTGATCAGGTAAATGGAAGCCTTATTGGTTTACTAGTGTTCCTCCGATTTGATGACATTTGAGCTCAGGAGACTCCTGTTTCCAATATGCTTCTGACTCTAGTCCTCAAGGTGACAATCCTTCGTTCATAATGCAGTATTGATCTTAAATTTATGCCTGACTTTTTTAGATCAACAATTTGTGGTGTACATAAAAGATATATGGGGCATGTTTACCACCTAAAGTCTTGGGTCATTAGATAAGGCTCATACCATATTCGTGATACAGTACAAATGATATTGCGATTTATAAGTTAGGGTATCATTTAATTCTAACCATTCAACTCAGGCAATAAATTGTGTTTAATGAAAACATGGTTTAGCATAGTGTATTAACAAAATTGCATAGTCAATACCTACTACTTATTTATGAAAAATTGGTTTTATTTCCTTGTCTCAGAAGTAAAGTAAATCTTGTTCATGGAATTAAGGAGAAGGGGAGTGCTAGCCCTATAGTATCTTTCTGTACATTACAATCCTATACTAAGTAATTCTGCTTTGATGTGGTACACTAGAAATGCTCTTAATCTGCATTTTTTAAAGTTCTCTTAATTCTTCAGAAGGAAAAAGGAGATAATGTTTAATTAATATTTTTCCTTTTTTAAGATGTGGCAGGCTGGAAAGAGACAAGCCTCAAAAGCCTTCAATCTCTATGCTAATATTGATATCCTCAGGCCCTACTTTGATGTTGAACCAAACCAAGTTCGGAACAGGTAAGCAAGCCTATCAGCTGCCTTATCTATCAGTGCCATTCATAGAGGTGCTCCTTATTAACAGTTCAATTAATAGTTTAATTATGTTAATTACAGAGCTGTCATTGTGATTGAAATCAGTTATCCACAATGATATTGTTTTCTGCTAATGAAAAAAGGCCATTCAATTGCATAAATATTGTTCAGGCTTAGGAATGGTTTTGTTTTAGTTTTCTATTGGAAGTCTTTTTCAAGCCTTTTTTTCACAAGTGGAAGGGTATTCAAAGTAGTTTTAGCTCTGTTTTTCTTTTTCAAAGAAAGTTTTTAAAAAGCAGAAGGTGAAAGAATGACATGCAAAACTATAGAATATTAATTTTATCAGATGTATTTGATTTAGCACTCTTATTCAGTAAATGTTGATTCAAAGTTCTATTAATCTGTCCCTTCTTTACTACTAGTAGTAATTAAAAGTCAGAAACTTCTGAGTACATTACCTTCTGTGACCATTATCTTGATAACAAGAAAACAGCAAGAAATGCAACTTTATCCAATAGTTATATCTTTCTCTTCTTTTCCTTGCTTTACCCTAAGGCTTAGTGTTGATATGAGCATGGCTATGTAAAGATTATGTATGGAGAAAGAATTCTATTTCTGTTGTATCGGTTCTGGCATTTTTTTCATAACCTACTTTATTTGCTAGGAAAACCAACAGATGTTTAAATTGGATGGCTGTCTTAGTAATCAGATGCTTTCTTTTTAGCTATTAATCTGTACAATCTGTTTTAATTCAGATTGCTGGAATCCATGATACCTGTCAAGATGATCAATTTCCCCCAGGTGAGTTTATTGCTAATGTGAGCTGCCCAAAATCACTTAGATGAGATGGGTGATCGTAAAAATCAAAATCATCATTATACTACTTCATTTTTTTAGCTATAAAATTAGTGTGATAGAGTGGTATCTATCTTATGTTTCACCAAGGGTAGCCCTCTGTTTTCTAGTTGATAAACTGCTCAAATAGAAGAGAGTAAACAATGAATGCTAAAGAGTGATGACCATATTCAAAATGTAGTGGAGCAATGCTTACATTGCTTCATTCAATACTATATTGTCACATCTCTTAGTTTATATTTAGTGAATAGTCTTTCAGCATAGTGGGCAGCCAAACTTGTCACACCATTCAAACGTAATTGTCCAGACAGACAAATGCTTAGGGCATCATAATTAATTGTAGAAATTGAATTTCAAGTTCAATAAACTCAAACTATGAAATTGATTTCATGTAGAACTATATAATATGGATTTTCATATTACATCGTCATTTGAACACTGTCAGAATCATTTCCCAAACAATTACATAGAATAACTTGCCGTTTATGAAAATAGTATAATAGTTCTTCCCTAATAGTTCTGTTACTTTTGCAAATATTTAAGAAAACATGAATGAGATTTTGAATATATTTTTTAACCAACTAACCAACTAAGTTACTTTGAAGATTGTTAAATGGCTATCATATATTATTTTCCAGAAGATAGCTGGTGAGCTTTATGGTCCTCTCATGCTAGTCTTTACGCTGGTGGCTATTTTGTTGCATGGAATGAAGACGTCAGATACTATCATTGTAAGTAGAGGGAAATTGCTTTCCTGTCTGATAAATTATCAGTTCTATATATCTTTTGAACTTCCTTGATGTTGCAGTCATATATGCATTATTGATGGAAAAAGATTTGTTTGGAGTACAATTAATGCCTACTGCAGACTTCACTACATGGAATACTTATGGGAAGTATTAGTTGGTAGCCCCATTTGCATTTTTCCTAGAATGCCATTCTAATATTCACTTGCTCTTTCTGCAGAGGGAAGGTACATTGATGGGCACAGCAATTGGCACCTGCTTTGGTTACTGGATAGGTGTTTCCTCCTTCATATATTTCTTGGCATACCTATGCAATGCTCAGATCACCATGGTCCAAATGTTGTCACTCCTGGTAAGTAAAAGTTACTTTTCTACCACGGACTGATCTATTGGAGTGTAGAGCAAGTTTTCCCAATCTAGAGTCATCTCAAAAGAACATGATTAAGATAGTCCATCATATCTGGCAAATGTTGAATTAAAGATAGTGGGTTTCATGGTACCACCGTATACTTCCATTTTAATTAAACTGATGTTTTTATATCCACATCATGTATAGATGAACAACTTTTTGTTAATCCTAGAGCCAATAACGCAGTCTTTATATTCCCAGAGACTACACAACAAATTGAATGTTCATGGTATCTATCTTGGATTGATTTCTTATTGCTTTTATAACTACTCTTTTGTATCCTGCCCAAGTCTTTTTATTAGGACAGTCTAGAAACACATAAAATAAATTAATATTACACAGCATTGAAAGAAAATTTGTGTGTCCCTGAACGATTCATAATCCTGCAATACTGTGATTTATAATGTGATTTGAGCTTAACCAAACGAGAGCAAGATATTGTGACATGGAATGTATAATATTCACTGTTCTTTTTAGATTCAGGAATTACAAAACATCAGATTTTTTTCCTCCCCAGAAATTGTGCTACATGTTATATCTGTATTTAGATTACATGTTTCAAACTTCAATTCACAAAAAAGAAACCCTGAATTGGCAGATACAATCTATAATCCATCGTTCTTGCAATGATCGTGAGATTCATCTAAGTTCTGAGACCTTAAGAGAGCCTCAAAGCATAATAGTGTCATTTTTTTGTGTGGAATGCTTTGTTTTGTTTTTCTAATACAGTTTTCTCATTAATGTCAATAGATTCATCTTTGTCTCATCTGTCAGTAAGACATTTTTCTAATTGCTTGCTGGATCATCCAGGTGGTCTTCAACAAGCTTAAAAAAAGGGGAGCAGTATGTTTTCTGAGAACAGTCGTTTTATCCTTGGTATTCTCTCATTCTTGTTCAGCGTTGTTCTGGAAGACTCATGAACACTGCTACAAGACAATGCAAGGATAGCCTGCACGTCTTTTCCTGTTACCTTAGAATTCTTTGTGAATTCCTGGACTATTGGAATGATACTTTTTTTTTTTGTTGGATGTTTTATTTTTTGCAAATAGTTAAATGGTGGTACTGTAGTTCCATTTGTTCATTACCTCCTGTCCTTGGATTGCTTGAGATACATTTTAGCACTGGCTCTGTAACCATTTCTCATGAGAAACAACAGTCTTTATTATTTATTTATTTATTTATTTATTACATTTTTATGCCGTCCACTGGGATCTGTTTCAATAAGGGCATTTAACTTTATCATGTCTGTGCTGTGAAGAGTTGATTCCGGTGGTGGCAACCAATATGTGTATGCTTTTTACAGGGAGATCCTTCTTACATATGTTTGATTGTCATATCATTGATTGGAACATTTCACTCAACTTATCCCCTTTAGAGAGTTTATTCATATATTTTTCTCCAAACAAAGTAGTCAATATTGGCACGGTGTGTTCAATAAAGATATTATGTAGTAAGTTGTTTGGGATATCATTTGTTTAAGCAAATATATTTGTTAATGCTTTGATCACAGTGTTGCAGAATTACAATTGGTTCTCATGGGTTCACAAACTTTAATTAATTATTGTAAATTAGACAATGGAGGCAGATGATGCTAAAGTTCAATAATTTTGATCACTTTCTAAACAATTTATTTTCATTAGCCTGCATGAATATTACTGAGTTGGCTGTGATAGCCAGATATTATTTTAGTAATCTGCAGATAGATAATAATCAGTTACTGGTTTTTTCACTGTATCAGGAGGAACAGCAGAATGAATATAGTGGTGTTATTTTTGTCTGAGACTTTTCCCTTCCTTCATGCTCTTATTAGCTATGCTTTCTTCCTTCATTTTAGGGCTATGGACTTTTTGGGCACTGTATCACCCTATTTGTCACCTACAATATCCATCTTCACTCCCTTTTTTATATTTTCTGGCTGGGAATTGGTGGTCTCTCCACACTACGCATGGTGAGTAATAGTCATTGGGAGGCTCTGCGCAAGGCATAGAAGTGTTGTGGGGCAGGGAATGTTTTCTAAGCCCCTGCCTCGTGCAAGGTTGGGCAGTGCTGTCCTAGAGAGGGATGCACAGTCTCCTAGATGTTGCCAGAACCTCTCCTGCTGCCCTGGGTACTGAGACGAACGACCACTGGCCCTTGGGCCACCCTGCCAGTGGTCATTTCCACCTGATGCTTTGATGCTCGCTCATCTTTACAGGGCTCAACAAATTAGGTTTGGATTGAGGTGATTTGCACATGAGCTGAAGATGATGATTAATTGTACAACAAAAAACTGGGAATGATAGAGTTTTAAGTGGAATAGCTGTTGCACATGAAAAGTTCCATTCTCTTGGCAAAAGAGACCTTAATCCAGTGGTGTGGATAGGGCTGGAAATCTCTTATGCTGTGGTGGATGATTAGGATATCTAAACGTTTTGTGTTCTTAGTGGCCCGCAATGCTTGCTGGACCTGCATTTTTTTACTATTAGACCATTGATCAGTTTCTGGCACTCAGTCTGTGAGGACCAGATTTTACATGCTGGGATAGAAAAATCTCTATCTCACTGAGAGTGTAAGACCCATCGGCTAACTTTACCTGGTTTGGCCCAAAGACCATTGTGGCTGCTGCCCATGTTACTACAGCTACTTGGAGCTACAGGTGAGAACTAGGATACAGATGGCAACTAAAGGTGAACAAACAACCATAAAAAGAATACTGCATACTGTGTAAAGTTTAGAGTACTGTATTTAGTTCTGGTCACCATATCTCTAAAGGGATATTTGTAAGGCTAGGAAGGTGTATAAAAAAGATGAATTATTTGGAACCTAAAATAGCTTCCTTTTTGAGAAAAATGGCGAGATGTGTGGTTCAGAAATAGGAATTATACATAAATGATGTATTTGTTGTTCTCGTGCTGTTAGGATTTTATATCTGGAGATTGTAAACCATGAGATCTGATTTCTGTTTTTCCTAGGTTGCTGTGTTGGTATCACGCACAGTGGGACATACCCAACGACTCATCTTGTGTGGAGTACTTGCTACCCTGCATATGCTCTTCCTTCTTTACCTGCACTTTGCTTATCATAAGGTTGTGGAAGGTAAGAGAAGAAATTAAAGTTGTTTCTGACCTTGTAGGGCTAACCCGTCATCTTTAGCAGTTCTCCATATCATTAATCCAGTGGTTTGGTTTTATATGATGACCCCATTCTTGCTTTGGGCAATTTCATACATAATGTCTTTTTTAAAAACATCTGTAACTTTCATATATAGCAGGTATAAGACGTCTACCTACCCCTGTTAAAATGCCAGACTTTTGAGATGTAAAATCAGATCAAGATTGATTTATTTTATTTTATTCCATTTATACCCCGCCTCTCTTCCCCGTTGAAGGGGAACTCGATGAATCACTTCAGAATTTTTCCCACCTCTAATATAGCATATAAGCTGTACAATTCAATTTAAAAACAAACTAAAAAAAATTTAGGAGGAAAAAGAAAAATAAACTCACAGTAACATGGTTGCATAAATGTCCACACTCTTAAACTAATCCTTTGTTGAAGCACCTTTGGATTTTATGACAGCATTTGGTCTTTTGAGGTAGAAGCTGGGGTAAAAGCTATCTTCTCACTTCTTGTCTTGGGAATCTTTGCTGCCCACTCGTCCCTTGCAAAACCACTCCAAATCTGTCAGGCTGTAAGGGCACGCCATGGTCACCCCACAGATTTTCAATTGGATTCAGGTCCAGCTATGGCGAAGCCATTCCAAACCTTGGATTTTCTTTGGAAGAAGCCATTCTTTTGTAGATTTGGAGGTATGCTTTCTGTCATTGTCGTTTTGAAAGGTGAAATTCCTCTTCAGCATTTAAGCAGAGGCCTCAAGGTTTGTGCCAAAATTGACTGATGTTTGGATCTGTTCCTAATTCCCTCCATCTTGACTAAAGCCCCAGTTCCAGCTGAAGAAAAGTAGCCCCAAAGCATCATGCTGCCACCACCATGTTTCACTTTGGGCAGGGTGTACTTTTAGTGATGCAGTGTTGTTTTTGCATCAAATTGGAATTATAGCCAAAATGTTCAACCTTGGCTCATTAGATCATAACATATTTTCCCATATGCTTTTGTCAGACTTGATGCTGGATGTAGACGGGTATAAATTCTTTGTAGGAAAAGGCTTCCATCTTGTCACTCTACCCCACAGCCCAGACATACAAAGAATATGGGAGATTGCTGTCACATGTAATACTTGCCAGAAATTCCTTCATCTCTTTTAATATTGCTGCAGCCTTTTGGACCTGTTTTCTTCTTGCCATTTTTGAGGGACATCCAGTTCTTGGTGATGTCACTGCTATACCATATTTTTCTCCACTAATTGATGACTGTCTTCGTTGCATTCCATGGCATTTCCAAAGCCTTGAAAATTGTTTTGTACCCTTCTCCTGAATGATATCCTTCCATGAGATCCCTTGAATGCTTTGTAATTCTCTGCAGACCATGGCTTTTGTTGTAAGAGACAACAGTGCAAATGTCAGAAAACTCCTTCTAGAACAACTGTATTTTATATGGGATCGATCAGTCACTTTAATTGATGGCAGGTGTGTACTGACTGTTATTTACCATCAGTTTGAATGTGTTTGCTTAATTCTGAACACCACATTCCCTATGTATAAGGGGTGTATACACACTTATGCACCCATGTTATTATATTTTTTAATATATTTTTCCCCAAAATATTTCAATGTGTTTTTCAATTGAATTGTACAGCTTACATGTTATATTAAAGGTGGAAAAAATTCTGAAGTGATATATTTTGGTTTGATTTTTTTTTTTACATCTCAAAGACCTAGTGTATAGATTTTTTATATTTACTGTAGGGAAAGTGGTAGATATGTACCAAACCTATTGTTCCAGAAATGATACCTAGCAAAAAACTAATGTCCCAGTAGATCTGCCCTTGTCTGACCTTAAAGCCATGTCTGGAGTACCATATCATGAGCAGCTTCCAGTTTGATAAGTTCACTTTTGGAAAATATTAGGTTCCTCCTGAAATAAGCTAGATCAAGATTGAGAGAAAGTGACCACCCCAGAGTTTTCCAGAATGTTCCATTCCTAGAACTATAATATTTCTTATCCCTAATTCTTGTCTTCAACATATATTGTAGAAAATAATTCATATCAATAAAAGCAATTCAACAGTGGATCAAACTATCTATAGAAGTTGTGGGTTCAGCAGATGCATTCAAACAGAGACTAGATAATTATCTGCCAGGAATTCTTACATTTAAATTATCCATGGAAAATAAAGTTGAATGACCCAAATGGACTCTTCTAATGTAGCCCTCTGACACTGCAGCCCTTATTTCCAGAGTATATATACATTCATTCAAGTGAGGCAGGCTTTGACTTAAGCATTACAGATACTCCTTGACTTACAATGATTCATTTAGTGACCATTTGAAGTTAAAACAACATTGAAAAAGTGACTGTTTTTTCACACTTAATGACTGTTGCAGCATCCCCATGGTCAGGTGATCAAAATTCTGATGCAGGGCAACTGACTCCCATTTATGACAGCTGCAGTGTCCCAGGTCATCTAATTACCCTTTGCGACCTTCTGACAAGCAAAGTCAATGGGGAAGCCAGATTCACTTAACAACCATGTTACTAACTTAACAACTGCAGTGACTCACTTAAAAAATGTGGCAAGAAAGGTTGAAAAATGGAGCAAAACTCAGTTGCCTCCCTTAGCAACATAAATTTTGGGTTCAGTTGTGGTCATAAGTTGAGGGCTACCTTTATTAGCACAAAACCTGATTGGAGAGGAGCTAGCTTTGCCTTGAATTGTACCTAAACTGTCAGTTTTTTGCACTGCTGATATTTATAAAAGGAATAAATCTCATCTTCATAATTTTCATAATTATGACATCTCAACAAGCTGTGATCATGTTTTCCATTGTTCTCTCCAAGCAAAGTCAATGTCAATGAGGTAACCAGCAGGAAATCAGAAGTTAGGTGATAACTGTGCAGCTTAGTGACAGGAATTATGCTCCCAATTGTAAACTTATAGTCCCATGTACACATAGGCTGAAACAGAAAAAAGGTATGGTAAATGGTGTAATGTGAAATTAACTATGATGAATATTAGTACGATACAGCCTAGTATTTTCTACTGATTGTTGATTTTCTCACTTGTAGGAATCCTGGACACATTGGAAAGACCCAACATTCCTCCCTTTCAGAGAGTTGTCAGAGACATTCCAGCCATTTCTTCTGCTGTAATGAATATAACAAACAAAGCAGTTGCTGCATAGACCTAGCCTTACGGACTGGTGTGCTCACCCTGTTTTTCATTGGCTGTTGTTACCACAATAAATGGACAAAGTAACAGCAGTAGTAATTGGCTTATCCGCTTTTGGAAGAAGACTCCAAGGACATTTCAGAAGAGCTGCTCTTGTCCAACTTGGGTCAAAGTGGATTGGATAGAGCCTTCCTAACGGGCCCTATATATTTAATTGGGATTGCATAAGTCACCCTTTTCCTCCGTATATTCTTTGTGCTTGCTTTTGTCTTTTTAGACTATGTGTATCTTCTTTGTCAAGGGAAGAATTAAATTAAATGGATATTGGTTCTCAGCAATTTCTTCCATTGAATCTTCATCGTAAATTGAGATCAGGTATATCACTTAGGTGCTCACCTTCATCTTCTGAAGCCAACAATTAGCTGCATCCTGCCTACAGAGTCTTGTATGTCAAGACTGCTATTCTTTGGTTAGCCTCGTAATTTCTTAATGTATGATACTCTTAACATTTAATGAAGGGCTCATTTAGAACAGTGAAGCATTCTTAGCTGAGTAATTGATAACAGTCATGCATTTGTATTTATAACAGGTTTTAGCTCACCCTCTTAAGACATGTTATGTTATGTTATACCTTTTCAAAGCAAGCTTAAGCTTTAGCTAATTGTCAGCAATTATTTTTGCTTTTAGAAATCTCCCTAATATAGAGTATATATACACAACTTCCCTGTTGGGTTCTTCCCTAAAGGCAACATGCATTCCTTATCCACTATTTAACCAAAAGCACTGGAAAAAGGACATGTGACTTTTGACTACTGCTTTTAAAAACAATACATGCAACATATAGTTCCTATCACTTCATTCTGCTATTTGTTTTCATTTTTGTTTTTCCAAACTTTTGGAAGAATTACTGCAGCTCATAAGATGCAACTACTGTATCCTACAAAAACTTGTAGCTAATAAGAGATGACATTACTTGGAACTTTGAATAATTCTACAGGCATATTTTAATTATTTCTTGAAATTAATAATAGCAAAACATAGTCTGTCATTTGGGTAAAGTCATTTTGTCAGATCTTCAGAACAGTCAGAATTGGGGAAGACTAGATAAACGTTTAATTATGATGAAGAGAACATTTCATAGTAACCATATCTGGATTAGATGGACATTGACCTTTGACTTCTGCTTTTTAGAAATGGTACATGCAACATTGAGTTCCTATCTCTTCATTATGCTATTTTCATTTTTGTTTTTCCAAACCTTTGGAAGAATTACTGCAGCTCCTAAGACCATATCTGGGTTGGATGGACATGTTATCAACCACGGGCGGAAGGGGCAATACTTCCTTTAAGCTTAAGTGGATTCCTTTCCTTTGCAAGGATCTGTATTGGTATTGGTGCTTTGTAACTTATTTACAAATAGTGGCAAGATGTTTTGTAGCCCTCTGTGCTACAAAATCAAGCAAAGTGATTAAAGAGAAAGTAGAGCTCCAGAATAATATCTCAAATGCATATATTAGAGATGGAATATCATCTCAAGTATGGTCTGTATTGTCCCACCAATAGCTAATAGTTTGCGTGATTGCACTCCAGAGAGTTGTAAGCCTATAACAGCAATCACAAATGCCATAAAGTGTGCAGACACTGCAATGCTGAATGAGCGACTATTTAGCATCAGTCGTGCATTTTCCACCCTTATCCCAAGTAGTCTTCGATTTATAACCCTTCATTTAGCAACTGTTCCAAGTTACACTGGCATTGAAACAAGTCTGGTTCTTATACTGTTGACCACTCCCGTCCATTGTCACATGATCAAAATTTGGACACTTGGTAACCAGCAAGTGTTTGAAATGGTTGCAGTGTCCCAAGGTTTGCAATTTTCTAATCTGGCTTCTGTCAAAGTTAATGGGGGAAGCCAGTTCATTTTATTTATTTATATTTATTTGTATCCTGCTTTTTGTTATTTTTACAAATAACTCAAGGTGGCTAACATATTCAATACATTGTCCTCCTGTTCTCCCCACAACAGCAATTAATGATTAATCCCTAATCACAGTGGTTTGTTTAATGACCATGGCAAAATGGGTCATAAAATTAATCATGACTCCCTTAATGACCACCTTGCTTAGCAACGGAATTTCCAATCCCAATTGTGCTCTTGCTGAGGATTACCTATAGTTTGTCTTGAAAAGAATACTTTGTTAGACCAAAGGCAAGTAATGTAGAGTTACAATTCTTTTCCAAAGAGACAAGAATTTGTTGATATTTAAGACTAGTCAACTTTATTAACGTACATCATAAACTTGCTGATCAGATCTATTTCATAAAATTAAATATCTCTGAATTAGGACACCCGCTTGGAGAGATACAGTAGATTACAAGCAAATTTACAAATTCTGGTAAGATGTTTTCAATATCAACCATGTAATATCCTAAGAAAGGTATATGCTGCCGACTATTGTATTTCTTTAGGAAAAACGTTGACCACTATGGAACTTCTGAGATTGCAATTTGAACAGTGGTCCATAGCCAAAGGTTGGAAGAAAGGAGAGGAGATGAAAACAATTCATGTTTCTACTTAGAGTCATCTTTAGCTTCTATTTCATCAGCAACAAGTTCCTTGCTTTTGTTCACAAAGAGTGAATTGATATTTTTTTTAACAGCCAAAGAGGTTTACTAGCCCTTAGATAGTAAGAATGGGAAAAAAATAAATATATATTTTATGTAGATTTCTTTCAGTAAATAATGAACTTTTAGTGGCTCTGACCAAACCCCTAGAGTCACTTTCCCAATATTGTTCTATCCACCAATAATGTGATTTATTTTAGAGTAGCAAACCAGTTTGAAAACAAGTATTTGTTGTGTACTAAGTACAAACAGCTGAGCATAGTGTAAACAAGGATAGTTGGGGAGTGTGGCACCCCCCAGAGTCTGTGACCAGAACGGTTTTGCTCCCTTAAAGAAGTGACTGTACCCCTGCTGGTGAGGATAATCATGTCGGAGATGAGTGAGATCAGAAAAGACCTCAAGAAAATATCAGAAAAGGTGGATGTAA
>JANHGC010004882.1:0-10338 GCA_027560395.1 Boaedon fuliginosus | reverse complement strand
TATGCACAGGTTTGGTATAAATGATTCAGGGCCAGTTCAGGCAACTTACAGAAGCATCTATATTTCCCTTAAAGAAACAAAATAAAAAATTCCTATCAATTTTATAAATGTTCTATAGATGAAACAGGGCGATTTGAAATGTTCTGGAATCTCACCCACGGCTTATACTCAAGTCAATAACTTTTTCTAGTTTTCATAGGTAAAATTAGGTACCTCAGCTTATATTCGGGTCAGCTTATGCTTGAGTATATATGGTAAGTAAAAAAATCTACAGCATCCCTGGCAGACGGCCATCTAATCCTTATTTTAAAAAATTCCAGGGAGAAGTAATTAATCACTTTCCTAGGAAGTCTGATAAATAAAGAGAGAGGAATCTGGGCTTTTCTTGTTCTGAAATCCCAATGTTTTTGCTTTGCATATCTTTACTGAAGGAGAACACCATTTGTCTACTGAAAGTTATATATAACAAAATGTTATAGTTGGTAGGAAGCCCCAAAAGACTGGAAACTAGTAACTTCCACCATGCAAAATAGCTGGTTATCTAAAGTTATTCTGTGATTGATTGTTAATGGGCAATGTTTGATAAATCATATCCAGAATCTCCTATGTCCTTCTAGTTTATTTTTTACTATCAGCTGCTGTTTTGTTGCTTTGGAATCTTTCTTTGGTTCAGACCATATATTTTATCTTGCTCTTAGTCAGACGAAGGAGGGGGGGGCTATAAAAGAGGGGAGGATCTCTTGAGAAAAAAAGAGAGAGATGAAGGATAGGGAGAACAACAAAATTATGAGAAGGGGTTTTTTCTTATCAACTTTTTTTTTAAAGATTTGCATGTGTTTTGGTATACTCGGATTTAGCTGTCTATTTTTATTTCTCTCCTTTCCTAGTTTTCTTTTTAAAGTAAATGAGATGAATGTATTAACTTTTTAGTATTTTTAAATAGATATATATATAAATAATACTCTGGGAATAATGAAAAGGGAGGGGAAGATGAGATATTTGATATATTTAATAAAATTTGTATAACACATGTAAGGAATATATACGAGCCCAAACAACCAGACTGGATCCACAATATACTGTTTTCTTTTATTATAACTTTGTATGTTAAAATCAATAAAAAAAATATTAAAAAAAAGGATAGTTGGGGATGAAGTTCCCAATTTTTATTTTGTTGGTAGCCAAGTATCTCAACTAATTCAGTCATACAAGGTAAGAGTAAGCAAAAAAATTATCAAACAAGCAACATTTGGTCATAAAATAGGTTTGTTCTTAGACATTTACTGTAGCAAACCATAGGTAAACAAATTATTAGGGCCATGTGTCTTTCAAAAATTATTTGGAAGAAGCCTAAAGAAAAATGTGACTTAATGAGTAACAGAGAATATAGTATGCTTATTCAAAAACATAGGTAGTCCTCGACCTAAAACCATTCATTTAGTAACCAAAGTTCAATGACACCTTCCTTAAAAGTGATGTATAGCAGAGAATATTTTAACTGATACAGAAAGAGATATTTACCTATTTTTGGAAATGGAAGACTAGGTATAAGGCAAAAGCATTGAGTGTGTTACAAACAAATGAAAAGTTTGAAATAATTTCAACCCTCACAAAGTTTATTCACGCGCATCCCCATAGGCCTTCCAGGTGTCTGGCAAATTGAGCCAAGATGTTCACAGGCAGCTTCACCCCACCCAGGCTCTTAGCCTACAAATGTGTGTGGGTGTGTAGGAGAAAAAAGATAAAATGCTAAGCTGAAAAGGGAGTGGCTGGGAATTCACAACAATTACAGGTAGGCAAGAGGGCTATGGTATCAGTCAATTACCAGGACCACAAGTTATGGAGAGCAGCTTATTTTGGTGTGATACCTTCCTGCAGCTCAACTTAAGTGCTCAAAAGCCACCCTGCCTAAGAGTGGAGCTCAGCAGCATTCAGGAAAAAAAAATATAATCATACTGAAGCAGCCCTTAATCCCAACAAATGCAAGAACTTTTGATAGGAAACTGTGAAGTTGTATGCCACTTTACAGATGTTGAGCTTTTGTTTGCTTTAAGGACTGAGCATTAAAAACTTAATAATTATTATATAGCCATATTATTAATATGGCTACATCAACCTCCAAGGCTAGGACAGTGGAGTTAACCTAGAGTAAGAGTACCAATTGGGGAAGAGGTGCTACAACAAAAGCATTGTGTATAGGTATTTGCTATGCCCGTGATGGCGAACCTATGGCACACGTGCCAGAGGTGGCACGCAGAGCCATCTCAGGGGGCACGCATGCCATCGCGAGCTGCTCTTCTGGTTTCATGCACACTGGCCAGCTGGTCTTCGTGGTCACCAGAGCACTGGAAAATGCCCCAAAATCGGCCAAAAAACAGGCTGTTTTGGGGGCTTCTTCCAGGCCTTTTTCAGGCCATTTGGGCCACTTTCAAGCCAAAATGGCCCAGAAAACAACTTGAAAATGGCCTGGAAAACGGCCTGAAAATGGCTCAAAAAACCATCCGAAAACAACCAAAAAACAGGCATGCACCCTCCGGCCAGCTGGTTTTCAGTTTCCTGGCGCTCTGGCACATGCACATGCATGCACATGCAAGCGCGGTCCAGTTTGGGCACTCGGTGCCGAAAAGGTTCGCCATCACTGTGCTATGCTATGGTATGTCCAACCCTTGAAAAACAAAAAAACCTCACAATACTCCTTCAATGTGCTGCCATTGCTTGTTGAGTAAACTCAGATCGGTGCTACCTCCGATCCAGAATAATCTAAGCATCTTATTTTGGATTTGTGTGTGTAATGAGTATGTGAGTTATCAGTGTATTTTTTTTTCTCTGCTTCGTATTTTGTCTAGATATACCTCTGTCTCCAAAATAGCAGACATTTTATTGTTAGTCACCATCCTTGTAAACCTTTGAACCTAGAAAGAAGTCTGTTATTACCTTAACATCCGCTTTGCCTATTTGCCTGGAATAGACATCATCTGTTGATTCAATCTTCATCTTTTAAAACTGAGCATCCAGCTCTTATGCTGTCTTTTTTCATCTTTAGCATGAAATTCTTGAAGTCTTCTCACTTACAGTCATCAAAGTACTTTTGCACTTTAATCTTGTGTGGAAATACTATGATTGATTATCCTGCTCTTCCTAGTCTAATATTAGTCTAAGACAAATGAGGGCTGAGTATGTTTTTTATTTTCAGGTTGCTTTTCACCCCGCTTTGACTCCTCATGATTCTCTACCTTGCAATAATCCACTGAGCAAGAGGAAAGCAACAGCAGGAATTAATTCTCCTTTTCTCTGCATTCCTGGAATTTAATTAATCACATAAAGCTTCAGCCAAGCAACCACTGCACAGTTTGATTGCTAAAGTAAGCAAAGCTCCTTTATGAAAACTGTGCCTCCCAGTTTTATTTTAATACCAGCTGCTACTTTCTAGGATGCGGGTGAACGAAGCCATGGCCAGATCAGCTCAGACACTAAACTTTGCAGGGAACAGACTCTTACAGAACAGATGGCCACTGCCAGTGAATTTTTATTGTACCGCGCTCAGTCACATTAGTGAGATGGGCAGCTATATAAATGTGAGAACAAAAATAAATGTAACTTCCTATAAATGAAGCCGAATATATGTGTCCCAGGAGAATGTTGCCGGATCCAATCTGGGCCAGCCACTGGGACCAGAGATTTAGTCTGATCTTTTGGAATGGTGCTGGAGCCCATCCTTAGGGAACTTCTCTGTACCAGAATGCATAACTTCCTAGCTTTTTCCAAATGTTCTGCCAAAAGAAAGGATCTTTAATTGCTTGTATTCCAATATAACCTTAGGCACCAATCTGTTTCTCACCAAGGATATTGTAAACGGGACTGGGTAATAGAATGTATACACAATATTTCCAAGATAAGTGGAATCGCTGTGAGAAGGGAATCCTGTTGCTGTGGGAAACTAATTGATTTTCCACCATCTTGCCTATTAGTCCACATGTAATTGTATTCCTTAGCTCCTCTAAGTGGGGAAAAAGGGGAAGGATTTCTCAGATAAACCAATCCCACTTCTGAAGTTAGGTGCCAGGACTGTTTTCTGCCTGGCTTTGTAGGTCATAAGCAAATAAACTGCAGCTATGTAATTTCAAAAACTGGGGTCATGAGAACAGAACAAAGAATAGAGTATTACTATCTGGTGACAGTGGTGACAGTAGCTCAAAGTAATTCCACAATAGGACTTAACTTGAAACCAGTTCCAGCTTGCCCATGATCCTGTGGCATCAGCAGTGTTGGAGAGCTAATCCCAGTCATTTCTGATTCATCAGCAGTATTTCTGAAATGGCGGTAAACCTAATCCTTTCCTTTAAAATGCTGCAGCTCTGCAGAACTGGTGGGCAGTCCATGTCCCCATTTGCAAAAACTGCTCCCTCCCTGTGCGAAAGGTGGCAGAACAACTTTTCACCTTGGATAGGGAGGATGTCCATTACCCTTTTACAGAGAATAGGGGTCAAGAGGATTTTTAGGGCAGAGCAATAAAGCTTTGCTTCTCACTGCAGCAAGGTGAGTAGAAGATTGTGATAATAAATCACTATTAGCACTCAGGGGAATGGAAAAAGTGGTGTGTGAAAATTTACTAAGCCAAATTCTGAAGCCTGTTATGCCTGACGGATCAACATACTCACTATAGATGGCATAGATCAGCTGAGTTCCATTTGATTATTCCCCAAAAGTAATTCCCATCGAGATTTACCCTTCTCAACATCTGTTCAGTTAATGTCCAGGTTTGTTTGGAAACAATATCAGCATCTCCACATGAGAAAACAATCCTACCTCTAAAATCCCAAAGAGCCAATACCAGACAGTGCGTGAAATACTGAGATGATGGAATTATCATGTAACTCAATGAAAAATTAAACTGATGAACTGGGAGTTGGGATGATGAGTTTTTATTCTAGATTGTTTTCCTTTAATTTTATTTGAACCATACTTTTGTCTACTTTACATTTTTCTTTTTTCAACTACTGTTTTGATGCACAGGCTTAGACAGAATCACCCAAGTTGTAAAGTCATCCCCAGGAAGATCCACCTGGTACCAAGATTGTCTTTTGGATGCCAGGCTAAGAAGTTTTATTCTCCCATTTTACCTTTTAATAATGTGGTAGTTGGTGCAACAGTGAGTTCTGATTTTGCTATTGCTTCTTTTCTCCTCTGTTACTACTTTAATGTTGATAATAATTTTTAAACTTTTTTGTATTTTTTAACCTCTGCAAAGTAGTTTATAAAATTAAAATGTTATTAAGTAAAGCTATATTTTCATTTATTTATTTTATTTATTTGGATTTATACCCTGCCTCATTTCCCCGGTCATTGTAAGTTTTAATTATTGTACTATTTTTTACATTGTTAGAGGAAGATGGCGCTATCATTCTCATGAGTGGTTGCACTGGTGTTGCCTGCCACCATGCCTTTTTCAGCGCTATGTGCCTGGTTTGTGTAAATATCAAGGGAATACATTGTGTAGGACAATAAAAGGCAAAGCTAATAATGCAACAGTCATACTGATGTCCTTAAGAGGTCCCTGTATGAAGGTTATATATGTCTTGGCTCAAATAACCAAGAAAGAGGCCAAGCGTTTTGCTGATATCACACTGGTTTAGATATCATGCTAAGTCGTGAAATGGTTTTTCCTATGTGCTGTATGAACATTAAGCTTCACACGCTGTCCTGACCCCAGGCAATCATGGCCTGCTAAATGATCTGTGATAGCACAGTCAATGGCAACAATAAGTACTGAGGGAAGGGCCATTATTTAAACCCATCAGCATCTAAAATCGCCAATATGATCGCCAACATCCAATGTCGGATATGACACAAGAAGACAAATCAGCATCTTACCATCTCTTTTCCCATTTAAACTACATAGCATGTAAACAAAGCACCAGGCTCTTGTGCCTTAAAACTGCATCAGGTAGCAAAATCTGGGACCAGGGATTGGGCTAACAAAAACTCTTCCAGATGCACGCTTGCTCATGCATATGTATACCAGATATGACTGTATAGTGTGAGCAAATTAGCAAGAACAAAACCATGATTATTAAAACCAGTTGTTGCCTAATTTTCTTAACGACCCTGCTCAAAGACTACTGATTAAAAGCTTCTTAAGATTCTTTTCCCAAGACTAAACATTTCCAGTTCCCTTAATCTCTTTTTATAGGACACAGTTTCTAGACTCTCAATCATCCCTGTTGCTTCTCTCCAAACATTTGTCTCAATCCATCTTTAATTGTGGTACCCAAAATTGGACCCTGTACTGAAAGTGAAGAATGGTCAATGCAAAAAAAAGACCTATTTCTGATAATGCAAGGTAAAATAAATTTGTATTATTTATATTGCAGTCATTGTTTATTGAATATACATGCCTTCCATCTCAGTGATAAATCAACTTTGGGCATCATGTTATATGGCTGACTCACGTTCAGTTTGTAATGTAATAACGTAACAATTAAATTTTCTTGATGAGTAACAATGATAGTTGGGATATTCTGGGAGTTGAAGTCCACCCACCTTAAAGTTACCGAGTTTGAAAAACACTGTCCTAATTCCTATATGGGTTTTCCTCAACCAAGAAACAGACCTTATGATTCACATTCTGGAGGATGGTCTCTGATTTTGTAAATAGAAAAGGAAGCTTAGCTCTTCCTTCTGAGGTGGAAGCTCTGAATTGTTGAAAGAAGTCCAGTTCCAAGATAGGAATAAAATGGAGACTGATTGGAAAGAAAGATTCTGTTTATCAGTGAACAGAACCAACACACACATAGCGTACAGTTCTGGGACAGCTGACAAATCCGAGTTGAGAATGGGTTGGTTTTCTATCTTCTGGATTCCTTTGGGGTCATGCAGGAGTCACGACTGGCTCTATAGGCAAAAGGGGAAATGCAAATTCTAGGTGTTTGTCTGAGCTAATCTTGTCAACCTTTGGTTTGTTGCTTATCTGAAGTTTTTGCCTGACCCAGTCTTTCTGAATGGATTACCAAATCTGCATTTCTAAAAGATGACCTCTTTAGTTTCTGCTTGGGGCAGGGAGACTGGGTCATTTCTGCCTTCCTTAAGATGTTTTTCCCATTTCTCCTTTAGGGGAAATATTCTATCCTGCCTTGTTAATATTCCCGAAATTATTTCATTCTCTAGGAGGGTGAGCGAGTGCTGACTTTCTACAGAATCTGGTTAAGGGAAAAACAAACAAAACAAAAACAAAAAACCCCTCTGAGCATCTGTGGAGTAAACTGCAGACTCCCAGGGCATGATCTTCGCCCTTTGGGATCTGGTGCTCTCCACAGGTATTTCCACCCAGAAGCATCCCCAAGAAAAAAGTTTATCCAAAATGAAGTCTACCCCTTGGATCTAGTCCAGCGATTGCTTTTTAAAATAATTGCAATTCTCCCATCGAGCCCCACCTGGATACTTTTATTTTCCTCTCTAGGGTGGGGGAGGGGAGGAAGAGGTCCAGGAGCGGGATATTGATAGCTCCTGGTCGTATCAGCCCGCGGAGGGATTTAGTGTGAATAGTAGTGTCTGCAAGCGCCGCCGAGTGGTTGTCTTGGCAAGAGGCGGCCGCGGCTCCAGTATCGGAGGGTAGCCATAGAAACCGGCCCAGCGCTAGATCCTTCCTTCCCCCGGGATACAAGGAGGGAGGAGGCAGGACTGGCCGGATCCGCTCCGCGCATCGGTCGAGCTGCGTCAAGGGCTGCAGCGGTGGCCGCGGGTGCGGTAAAAGCAGGAGGAGGAAGAGGAAGCGCCGGAGAAGGGAGGGAGAGCCCGGAGGAGGCTCTGGGGGAGCCGGGCCTTGGTTGCCGAGCAGAGAAGAGCAGGTGGGGCCGCGGGGAGAGACCAAGGCGGCAATCAGCCTCCCCCCCCCCCAGGCCGGCGGCTCGAGCCCTGCGGATTGGAAGAAGCGCCGGGGCGGGGGGAAGCAGGGTTGCTCTGAAACGGGAGCAAACCCGGAAGACACTCACCGGTGGACCCCGGGCTCCCGCTTCTGCAAAAATCCAGAAAACCTGCCTTTTAAATCCTGGAAAGACTTTGGCTCCGATTTGGGTTTTGCCTTTCTTATTCCTGGGATTTCTGCCGCGCCGCCTCTCCACCCGCTCACTTTCCCACCCATCCTTAGAAACGGAGCGCGCTCCTTCCACCCACCCTGTCTAGACGGCAGGCGCTGTTAACCTCCGCGCTTTTACCTCGGATTTGCGCGGAATATTTACTTCCAGGCAGCGAGGCGCTTGGATTGATTGTCTCCGCGGGTCCGGTTCGTGCAATACGCCCGGCAGGATCCCCCCCGAATTGCGTATTGTTTTGATCAGTGCGTTCTTTTTATTTACAATTGCGCCAATCCTCCAATTTTACACAGGATTTATAAAACTGTTCACTTTTTGTGTGTGTAATACGCTCTTTTTTTAAACTGGATTTCAGAGCGCTCCCCGGTGCGCTAATCTGGGTGTCCCGTATTTTTTTGAAATAGAGCAATCCGTATTGACACAGTTAAACTGCGGAAAGTGTGTGCTGGTTTTCAGAGCGATGTTGCCAGGATCTATTCAGATCTCTGGGGAGACTTTATCCAGTGCAGAGATTCGGGATATTTGCGAGAGCTTGCGGGAGAACTCTATCAAACTACTTTCCCTCCGTGGTTGCCAACTATCCGACAGAGATTTCGGTCGCATCTGCAAGGGGGTGGCAGAGTCTCATTCCCTGGCTCAACTTAATCTTAATTTGGGGATTGTTTCTAACATAAATCGGGTCAAGCAATTGGCTGAAGCTCTGAAGACAAACCGCTCGGTCCAATCTTTATTGTGAGTAGGCCCTCCATTTAGTACCAACCGAGAATGTTGCCTCTTAACTCCGGTGGTGCAAATCCTGCAGGGCAAATGCTGTGCTGGTTTCTTTAAAAGTTGTGTTTCGTTGACGTAAATGGAATGTACTCAGGCGTGAGTGACGCTACTAGAATTCCTTAAGGTATCCTTTCAATATTGTTAAATGGTTATAGCTCCAAAGCAATCTATCTTCCTGTCCTTGGAGGTGGAGTTTTAATGCATTTTAAGGAACCAGAGGTCACCCAATCCAAATATTGATAATTACAGCAGTTGAATTCTCCAGAGTAATAGGTAGTCTTTAGTAAATGCCACAAATTAGAATGTAAGTCAAAATCCAATACATTTTAGTAGGGATGCAATTTCCCCACCTTTGGTAAGAAAGTATGAAAACATAGACCCATGTTTTGCTGTTTTGTTGCATTGGTTGCATGTTGCATGTTGGTGGAACAGTTAAATGAGCTTCCAAATCTTGTATTCATTTTAAGAGGAGGTCAGGGACACACCTCTTAAAATCATTACATTTTTTTAAAAGCTGCTCCAGTCCCTATAATTGCAGGTTGTATGATTTTCATTTACTTGATCCAAATACAGTGCTACCTTGGTACTTGTCATTAATTGGTTCTGGGAGGTGCGATGAGTACCAAAAACTATGAGTACCAAATATTTTTTATAGAAGGAATAATGTAAATAAATCTAATGCATTCCCAAAGCAAGGATAATGCAATATGTAAAAAGATATGGTTGTATATCATTACTTTGCATGAGAAATAAACCTAAAAGCTAATAGATTAAAATAAAAACTTCACTTTAGACTTATATTGACTTCCATTGGGGAAGAGAGGCGGGATATAAATCAAATAAATAAATAAATATACTGCTTTACAGTGCTTTACAGCCCTCTCTAAGCAGTTTTTACAGCCAGCATATTGCCCCCAATAATTTGGGTCCTCATTTTACCCACCTTGGAAGGATGGAAAGCTGAGTCAACTTTGAGCCTGGTGAGATTTGAATTGCCAAATTGCATGCAGCCAGTAGGCAGCAAAGTATTGTACTCTAACCACCATGGTTCAATAGTACTTTACCTATACTGATGAGGAAAAAAAGTGCAAAAACGTATAAAACTAGCCGTTCACCCAGCGTTGCCTGGGTAATTTTTTAATGGACTGCCATCTTATTTTATTTATTGGATAAATTGGATTATTTATTTAAATTATTTATTGGATTTATACCCAAATTATTTATTGGATTTATACCCCGCCTCTCTTCACCCCAAAGGGGAACTCTTCCTTCCTTCTTTCTTTCTTCTTCCTTCCTTTCTCCCTTACTTCTCTTTTCCTCTGCCTTCCTTCTTCCCTTCTTCCTTCCATCCTTCATTCCTTCCCTCCTTCCTCTCCTTTCCTCCCTCCTCCCTCAGTTCTCTTTTCCTGTGTTCCTTCCTCCTCCCTCCTTCCTTTCTCCCTCACTACTTTCCCTTTGCCTTCCTTCTTCCCTTCCTCCT
>JANHGC010004881.1:11846-30506 GCA_027560395.1 Boaedon fuliginosus | reverse complement strand
TTGTAAAGCTCTGATAAGCAGTATATAACATCTGAGTGCTATTGCTATCTCTGTTGTAAGCTGCCCAGAGTCCTTCGCTAGTTGGGCGGCATAAAAGTGTAACAAACAAACAAACAAACAAACAAACAAACAAATACTTGTTAGCCTTTCAATTGACAGAGTGCTTCTTTACTTTAATCTGATACACATAACTGGAAAGGTAGATCAGGCTGCTATCATTCTCTGTCCCTTGCTTCATCTGAAATACTTTTTAAAAAAATAATAGGTAAGTGCTACCCAATGAACTGAACCTCATTTATAGAATGTTAACAAGGGCCCTTTTTGACAGCAAATGGAAGAATTCAACCACGCGATCTTCGTGTAAAAAGAAAAACCAGGATATCAGCACGAGAGGCAAAGGACAGCTCCGGAATCAGGGGGGAAAAAAATGAAAACTTTCCTCGGGCAATTTTCCAAGGCGCAAATAAGACCGGCCGTTTTGCATTGGCCAGAAGCGGCTGATCACTTCCGAAAAAGAAAAAAAATACAGTCGATCTGTCCCCAAATTACTGATTTCACTCTAAATTGGATATAAATCTCTGAAAGGTTTCTAGCCCGTTAAGATTCCCTCCGGCCCGCGATCTAAAGCGCGTAAAGGCAAGAAAATTCGCACCAAGAAGCCTCCAATCGAAATCCCCCCCTCCCTTCCTAAATTTCAGAACCCCCTGCAACCGGAACGGGGGGAAAGGGGGGGGGGAGGCCGTCGGGATCCAGATGCCTTTGATTCCCATCCCCACCGGCAGCCCTGCAAGCCAGCCCGAAGCTACCGCAGAGGGGCGGGAGGGGGGGGGAGTGAAGTTCTGCTCTCCGCTCCCGCCTGAAGTTCGGCAGCCGCTCCCCGCGCGAGGGGCGGAGCTTGTGGCGCCCCCCCCCCCGGGGCCGTCGGTGAGCTCTGGCTCGCTGGATACGGAGCGAGGGGCGGGCTGAAGCTGGGGGGGGGCAGTCCCACGTGCCCCCCTCCTCCTCCGCATGCCTGCGAAGGCCGAGGAAGCTTTTTAGCAACTGCGGCTGCCAGTGCCGCCGCCGCCGCTGCCACCTCTCGGAGAGCTCGCCTCGCTGTTCTCCGGCAGCGGCTCTGCTGCCTTGAACGGGAGAGCGGGAGGCACAAAGGGGGAGCGGGGCCGCCGGAGAAGTGCAGCGAGAGGAGGAGGAAGAAGAGGAGGAGGAGGAGGAGGAGGAGGAGGAGGAGGAGGAGGAGAAAAACAAGCACCTGGGTCTCGGCTGCTCGCCTCGCCGCCGCTCTTCCCCAACCCCTCCGCCCGCCCCTCATGCCATTACAGCAACAAAGAGCACGCTGAGCAGCGGGCGGAGAGGCGCCCTGGCTCCGAGCTCCGTCAGCCCAGAAGGCGGCGGAGAGGACCATGGCTAGGAAAGGGGACGCCGCGGTCTCTCCTTACGGTAAGTCGGGCTGAAGGGGGGGAAAGGGAGGCAGGTGGCCGGCTTGCAAAAGCACAGCGACGCGGGCTGAGGGGGCGCGCTCGGCGCCGCAACCCAGTCCGGGCGGCTCGGCTGGGCATTTTTGGCCTGTTTCAGCCCGCGCATCCAAGCTGCCGGAGTTGTTTTTTGGGTTCTTTTTTTTTTTTTTTTTGCCATGTGAGGGAGAGAAAGCAAAACGAGGGGAGCCCCGTTCCGGCCGCCTCCGTCCCCTCCCTTTCCCTCCTTCTTACGCCGAGGCGGCTTGTTGCTGCGTCCTTGAGGAGGTCGAAAAGTTGGGGCTCGGGCTGCGTGAGGCGGGGCGGAGGGGAGGCAGAGAGGAGGAGGAGGAGAACTCCGGTCCGTTTCGCCCTTTCCTCTCGGGCGCGCGGGCTGGCTGAGGAGAAAGAGGAAGCAGCCATGGGGGGGGGGGGGCAGGTGCACCCGTGCCGCTTTGTCTCCCTCCCCCCCGGGGGGGGGCGAGGGAGAGAGGGGGCGACCTGGGACTTGTTGGCCGGTTGGGGCCACGGGGGCCGGGCAGGCATGGGCCAGGGAGGACCAGGCTTGAGACGGGGTGGCTTTGGCGACGGGGATGGCTGTGAAGCGGCGGCTGGCTGAGGAGGATGGAGGGATCCTTCCCCTCCGGGGTAGCGCTTCTGGGGTGGGTGGTCGCGAGATATAAACAAGCGAAAGCCCAGCTGGGACTGCCTTGCCTTCCCCCTTTGCTCTGACTGGACGGAAAGTATTCCGGTTGAATGTTACTACCTAGGAGTTGAGGGCGATCAATCCGGAGGGGGAGGTGAGGGAGATGAAAGGTGGGGTAAGGTGTGTGTGTGGGGGGGGGGGACGGACGGACGACAAGAACCTTTTAGGTAGGAAAAGCAAGGGGTGACTTTGTGGGTTATGGGGGCTGAGGGGACTCGAGTGACTCTTGAAGAAAGAGGCGAGGAGTCAGAGACGTGGGGTTTGAGAACAGCCCTTGAAAGATCTTAAAGGAGTTCTGGGAGCAGAAGCAATGAATACACCGTTGTCAGTCACAGCCACTTTTTCTGGGTCCAGACAAACGGCCAGCCTTTTTTTTTTTTTTGCTCTTTATTTAAGGGCTCATTAGGGGAGGAACACATAGGTGTAGAAAGCTGGAATGCATTAACATCAGTGTCCGTGTGGTCATCCTTGTTATCAGTTGCAGTTCAGAGGCAAGGTAGGGAATGGATGTTCTGTGTAATTTGCAAGGCAGTCAGACCGGTCTCCTCCGGAGTACCACATCATGCCTTTAAAATCCCATTTTAGATGTTAAAATATTTCCTTCTGTCCTCCAGTTCACCACCGACTGTACCAAAAGCCATTTTGGGCCAGATAGCTTTAATTTATGTATTTAGTCAGAAAATTTGGATTTAGTCAGAAAACAATACATTCTGGTTTAACTCCAGTAGGAATGACCACACAGGATACTATTAAATCATGCTCATGATTTGTAGATATAAAAAGGGATTAAAGCATGCTCAGGATTTGTAGGTATTCAAAGTCATCAATGGATTTTAGAGATGATTGTGGGAGGGGTATCTCTGGCTTATCAAAAGGAAGCCACAAAAACATAGTAGGTATTACTAGTTTTTCTTTGGAGCTGGGGAAAGAAGCAACTATTTTATCAGAGTTTTCTCAATGGTTCATATCCTTCTTTGTTCACAATGACAAGGCATATTTCAGCTATTTGATTGCATACCACACAGCATCTTACAAATAATACCTATAGTGTTGCCTGTTTAAGACTTGTGATCAATACTGGGGGGGGGGTGGGAGAGAGCTAAAATAAATACATTTTTATACTTTGTTCTTATGCCCCATTTTTGTGTGTCTACGTTTTTATGAGTCCTATATTATTATATATGGCAATCTTTTTTTGCATAAGAGCTCAATATGTACATGAAATGCATACAAATAAGAGCTGGGGTTTCCATAAGGGTATAAATATATCTTATAAATATAAGATACTACCCTGTATTGAATTGTGTTTTATTTGATTTTTATCCTGCCATTATTTTTACAACACAAGGCAGTATGCATAAATCTTCCACTGTGAGGTGGATTGGGCTGAAAGAGGGTTATCCAGTGGTCATTCATACATATGGGAAAACTAGATTCACAGTCTCTAAATGTCTAGTCCAGAGCCTTAACCACCACTACAAATAGTCCTTGGCTTATAACCATTCATTTAGTGACTATTCAAAGTTGTAACCATACTGAAAAAAGTGACTTATGACCATGTTTCATACCTACGACTATTGCAGCAATCCTATGTGATCAAAATTCAGACACATGGCAATTGGCATTTATTTATGATGGTTGCAGTGTCCCAGGCCATGTGACCACCTTTTGTGCCCCTCTGACAAGCAAAGTCAATTGGGAAGCCAGATTCATTTAACAACCATGATACTAACAATATTTGCAGTGATTCACCTAATAGCTACTTAATTCACTGTGGTAAGAAAGGTCACAAAATGGGGCAAAACTCATTTAACAATTCTCTTGCTTAGCAACAGAAATTTGGGCTTAGTTATAATTATAAATAAAGGACTACCAATGCACCAAACTGGGTCTGAGTTTTAAATAAACTACAGGTAATCTTCAACTTACAATTGTTCATTTCATGATGTTCAAAATTACAATGGCACTGAAAAAAGTGACTTATGGCCATTTTTCACACTTATGATCGTTGCAGGACCCTCATAATCATGTGACCAGAATCCAGATGTTTGCAACTGGTTCATATTTATGATGGTTGCTGTGTCCCAGAATCATGTGATTACCTTTTGCAACCTCACAGTCACTCATGCCCTCATCACTTCCCAGTTAGACTATTGCAGTGGTTCTCAACCTTCCTAATGCCGCGACCCTTTAATACAGTTCCTCTTGTTATGATGACCCCCAACCATAAAATTATTTGGGACCACATATGGGAATATGTGTTTTCCAATGGTCTTAGGTGATCCCTGTGAAAGGATCATTCAACCCCCAAAGGGGTCCCGACCCCCAGGTTGAGAACCACTGGACTATTGCAATGTGCTCTACATGGGACTTCCCTTGAAAAGCATCCGGAGGCTCCAATTGGTCCAGAATGCAGCCACATGAGTGATCAAGGGTGTGTCTCGGTACACCCACATAACACCACTCATCCGTGAACTACACTGGCTCCCAATAGTCTTCTGGGTGCAATTCAAAGTGCTAGTGATGACCTTTAAATCTCTCCATGGATGAGGACCAGGCTAACTTTGAGACCACCTTCTCTTACCTTATTCCTCCCAGTGCCCCCTGAGATCACACAGGGCTGGCCTCCTCTGGGTCCCCTCAGCTAAGCAGTGCCAGCTGCCGTGGGAAGGCCTTCTCTGTGGCTGCGCCAGCCCTCTGGAAGCAGCTCCCAATGGAGATCTGGACTATCCCTAGCCTGCTAGCCTTCTGCCAGGCTGTTAAGACCTGGCTCTGCAAGCGGGCCTGGAACTAATTGACTGCCCCGTATGAAAGCATAGTATGTTTGTTATTGTATGTTTGTGTTCTCTTTAATCTTATTATATGTAGCTTTATTAATCTTTTTATAACTTTATTGTAAAATTGTAATTTTACTGTTTTAAATTGTTGTTAGCCATCTTGCAGTCCCTCTGTTGGGGGAAGAAAGGTGAGGTACAAATGAAAATAAATAAATAAATAAACCTTTTGTCAAGCGAAGTCAATGGGGAAGCCAGATTCACTTAATCATGGTACGAATTTAATAGCTGCAGTGGTTCCTTAACAACTGTGTCAAGAAAGGACGTAAAATGGGAATTCACTTAACAACTGTCTCCCTGAGCAACAGAAATTTTGGGCTGAATTGTGATCATAAGTCAAGGACTACCTATACTGTTGCATACTTTGACAAAAAGTGCTTCTTAAGTTCTCTAGTAGGAGATTTTTCATTACTTTCTAACTATTTAACTGGAGAACCAGGGACTGAATTACTGAGTTTTGTTTCTTCTCTATCTTTTGAATGAAAAAACCCCCATGCAATATCTGTTTATTATAGGATGAGGCCAGTCTATGAGAGATTCCTGTGTATTTATTAATCAGATGTATTTATTAGCCACATCTGTATAGCAGCCCATCTCACAAAACACAGCCTGGCTTACACATAAAATTCTGTTAGGAGCAACCTGAAATAATACAGTATACAAACAACCCATTTGAGCCATGTAGATTCACAAGAAAATCATTCAACTAGAAAGTGTAGCAATTTAATGAAGAGTCTTCTGTCACTTAGCAACATTTTGTTTTCCTCTAGATTCTTCTTTTCCTATTCTTTCCTATGATTCATTTTGCTCTGTGCCTATAATCTACAAAGGTTTATGCTCTGATTAACAATGTTGGTTTTTAAAGACACAATGTATTTACACTTCTTCTGGAACAAATTCATATGATTATCTCTAGAAATTGTGACACAGCTTTCCAGGGGTGTTTATGATTGTGTGCTGGATAAAAATGCTGTCTATGACTGCATGGCAAAAAAACCCCACTCTTTTTCCTTACATGTGCCATGTGCATGGCACAAAGAATTGATCACACAGTCGAAGCTACCATCTTATTTTTCTGGCCTGTTCCATGGATACCTTTGTTAAGTCTGATTCTTATCAGGTGTGGGGTCTAATATTAGCTGGAAATATTTAACTTGTTATCCAACATAGCTGAAGAATAACATATTGCGGAAGGCTGATTCAACATGAAATACAACCAAAATGTCATAAACCCAAATGGTACACCATTCCACTACCAAGACAGGATGCTAAGAACTACTGTGAAATAACTAGTGAAGAAAGAAATTGGCTAATGTTTAAAAATCTTCCCATAGTAATTTGGGGTGTACAGTAGTGCAAGTTACTTGAGAGTATCTCCTTGAAATAATTAAATTCAATTTCAGCCGTAAGTGGATGACTTACGTTTTATGCTGCATTTTTTTCTTATTCATCTGGAAAATAAATCAAACTTTTTTTCAGCCTCTTTTTGTTATATGCAAATTTGAAAAGAAGCAATTTGAAATGTTCCTTCACAAGTAGTTTTGTAGCTATAGAGGTAGAAAATGCTGGGAAGATTTCTCCAAAGTAAAACAAGGAGTTAATCTTGCTTTGATCCTTGCGGCAAATAGATGTCAAAAGCTCTAACTCTGAAAAATAAGACAGTCTGCCAAGCACCGCTTGTTGTACATTTCAGAGGTAAAAGCACCATTATCCATGATTAGTATAATTCTCTTTTCATTTTCTTAAAACTCAGATTAATGTGTAATCGAGAGGTCTGGCATTTGAGACCCTTTGCTAACTAATCAAAACAACATAACTTCAATACTATCTGTTAAAGGCCAGATTAGGGACACCTTTATGGACAAAAATGGATCTATATGGTCACTAAAAATTGATACTGACTTGATGGCACATAATCAACCCTAAGGAAGGAAATTCAAACTAACCAATGATACTCACTTGACCTAATCACTGAGGGTATGTAATACTTCAGATTCAAAAGTAAAAACACTGTGTCACAGCCTCTGGGCACAGCTTTAATACTGTTTGAAACTGGTTAAAGTGGCCACCTGCTGTCGTCTGAAATAACTTTTGGCTCTGCTAAAGTGCTGCAAAGCTAATTTCTTCAGTATCTATTAACATAAATCTGAATAATAAGAGAATTTGAAATGTGTAATTTTATATTAATTTATCATCTTTCTTTTTCATTTTTTCTGGACACAGAACAGAAAGTCTTAGAATGTAGATTCATCCAAGTGTCTAATAATAAAACCTTGGCAGAAGTTTGACAGCACTGTAAATCTAGCTTATATTGTACCCATTATCTAGCATTGTCTATTTTTTCCTTCTGGCGCTAGATGCAGCTGTCAGTATACAGAGACCGATCCTCCCACAGATGATAGTAGCATTTTTAAAAAGATAATCTGAAAGGTATAGGCAGAGCAGAAACATAGTTTACTTTTCAGAAGGAACATTCTATATAATTTGTTAATTACTACCATTTATTGATTTCTTTCATTTGTTTATAGTCATTGAAATGAGATGTGTTGCAAACAGCCCAGAGTTTCAGCTAAACCATTCATAATTTTTTGTTGGCTGTAACTAATGACTTTCCTTCTCAGGTTATTACTGTGACTGTTGGCTGACTCTTTGGATAGAATTAATTTGGTGCTTGTCTTGCTATTTAGAATGCAAAGCAGTCAATTAATATCTGAGAAGATATGCACAAATAGCTTTTGTAAACTTGTAAAGATTTCCTTTATTTTCTCAATTTGTGATCTATTGCTTATTTTAGACACATACGTATGCTTCAGATGTAATACTTAACCAGAACGAGCATTGCATAGTGCAGTGCCTTAATGTCCTTTAATTGTGCAATGTACTACAAAATTTCCACTTGAGATAGTTACAGTAAAAATAAAATATGCTTTTCACAGAGCAAAGTTTTTAAACAATTAGTATTGCAACTGGTAGAAATAGTCTGTTGGTGTAATTATATGCCTTGTATCACATATTGGTATAAATAAACTATATAATCACATGAAATCTGTCACATTACTTTTCCTGTATACATTATTATTACAGGTAGTCCTCGACTTACAGCCACTCGGATAGCTGTTGCCAGTGTTCCAGCAGTTACATTATTGGGATTTGTGAATTTAGTTATTTACATGTATTTACAATGGTTTCAGTATCCTGATGTCACATTTGTGACTTTCCCAGCTGGCTTCCAACAAACAAAGTCAATAAGGGAAACTGGTTTCACTTAATAACCACATAACATTTGACATTTGTCAAATTGGGAATAGTCATGTGATGATTCACTTAGCAATAGTAGTTCTAATTCTAATTGTGGTCATAAGTTGAGGACTACCTGATATTTTGGAAATTAATAACATAGTCTGGAGGTTTCAGAAACAACTAATTCATGTTTTCAGAAGATACAAAAAACAACTATTCCGTTGTGGAAAGTTACTTGTATACTTAAAAATTTATATAGGGAAACATGAGCGGTGAACAGTACGATTGATTAGATGCCTATCTATAACCACCTTAATTTATTTATTTCGACTATTGTCATAATACTATATTGGTTCAAATGTACCATAAATCAATTTAGCATCTGGTTTTTGAAATAAGCTTACTGTGACACAACTGCATTATCAAATTGACTTATTGCCAGTTGTGTAACAAAAGAAACATTTGGCAGAAATTGTGTACTTAACTACATAGTACAAATATGTCTAATAATATATAATAATATACTTATTCACATTTAGCTCACTTTAATTCCTTAACTAAAAGAAATGTAAATTATAGTGATTTTTTTTGTTTTTCTGCAGCTGGTTGAATTTTTTTTACAAAGTAGTGCTATCAAGTGCTATTTTTATATTCTTATGCCATTAAGGAAAGTTCTACCATGAGATGGATGTTTCTTTTAATTGGTAGTATAAATGGTGCCATGGACATCTGCACAGTATATTTAGTTGGGATTTAAAACATATCATAAAGTGCTTTTACAGTACTATCTATTTTAAGGGCAAGATTTTTTAAAATAGCTATTTGGTTTTTGTTAAGTCTATTGTGAAGAATTTTTAGATCAATAGAAGGATTATTGGAACTGAACATGAAGTTCTGTGTACAAATCCCAGCTGCAAATTATTGCAAGCTAGTTATGCTCTTAGCTTCAGTTCTCTATTATAAAATAAGAATGAAAAAGGATCGTTTCATTGAGGTTTTAGGAATGCAAAAGAGCTTGTGGATTCCTCTTTTCTCTCAATAGTTGAACCATAAATCTAATTTTTACATTTGATATTATTAATAGGCATTTGAAAGGATCAGTTGCCCACTTTTTTAATCAGTTGGGATGCAAAACATTTCTGCAATACATTAAACTTTAGGAAACTTAAAAATAATGATCTGATATGAAAAACAGGAAGGGACTGAAAGTGACAATTGTCAGTTCAAAAATTCTAAGAGCGATGGTATGACTTTCTGCCTTTATTTTTTAAAGTAAAGTAATCAGGAATAAAATTATCTATACAAATTCTAAGTCTTTAGAGAATGGGTTTGTTGTTCTGCATTCTTAGAACAACTTGTTTGGAGGCCTATATCTAATATTAGCCAACCTGTGACCCATTGGGTCATGCTTTCAGAGAGATATCCTTACCAGATTCCTCAATGCCTTCAACAGTGACAGAGCTTCTAATGCATTCACTAAAAAAGTTGGGTTACCTTCAGAGTTATATTTACCTGGAAAATAGCCCATGTAGAATTGCATAGTATAGTCAAACATCAGCACAGGAAATGTTTAATGACATTTGTATTATATCATAAACAATTTTATGATAATTTTGATGTCATAAAATGTTTTTATGAAATTTGCCAAATTACATAAAGCATCATGGATCCCAGGTTTTGGATTCTATAAGTTAGCCCATTTGATATATCATGGATCAAAAATGGTTTCTCTATAATGCACTTAAAGTTTATAGAAACAAGAGTTTGGGCTGTATGTAGATGGGCACTGTCAGGATTATTTGTTTAATTTATGTAGCATTGTTTTCAATATGTTGTTTACAGTGTTTACAATGTCTCCCTATGTAAATTTGATGATATATCCACGGTAAGATACAAAAAAAGTTCTGTGATAGTAAGATTCGGAAAAACACACCATTAAAAAATAGAGATGCAATAATTAGGAACAGAATTGTCATTCTAAACAGGGCAGATACTTGGACTAGAAGGTATGCCGAGAAAGATTCAAGGACACAGCTGCCATGAAATACTTTTATTGCAGATACTTGAAAAACAATACTTTAGAAAATCAGTAACTTGAAACTTTGGAATTTAAGCCCTATTTATAATAGTCCCCAGATTCAAACCTAGGTGTATTTTTCCTACAGTATTTTTACATTTTAATGGCTTGAGCACTGCTTGGAGCTCAATGAAAGAAGAGATTAGCATTTTAGCATTAATATTTTAATAGACAAGTCTTGCCTCAGTTCTCTGAGTTTTTTTTGCCCTCTGTTCATTTATAGAGCTGTTTAATGACTATAATTAAAATGTAAGGAAAAATAATGCCCTCACCAAATTTTAGTTTCTGTATTGTAATGTTAAGTTTTTTATGCAGGGAGGAACCCAAATAAAATCTGCTTTATATTAGATATTACCAAGTAGAGAACTCATGCTACTTATAGTAGCAAGCTTGTAAAACTGAGGAGTCACCTCAGTTGGATCGTTGGACACATTTTAAGAACTCATTATGAATAATGGGTGACTAGTCATAAAACTGTCTTTTTCCTGGGAAGATTGTTGTGCTTCTATTCATAGTATAGGACTCTAGCTGCTTATTATATTTATATATTTATAATAAGGAAATGTGGTACTCATGGAATAAATGCATAAGCAATTCGGAACAAACTTTGGTGATGAAAAAAATGATGAAAAGTGCACTGCAATGTAATGACACAGAACCTGGCTGTATTTTTGCTGTGGTGTCATATCAAGTTCGTTAGTGACATGGATTATACTGCATCATTGTGAGACACATAATTCTTCCTTTGCTTTTCTCTAAGGAGGGTATTAATAAATGTATCATATTACAAATTATTTTGTTCTGAGGTTTTGCATTTCTTCACATCCGTGTGGAATTACTAGATCTTAGAAGTTAACTGAAAACAATTTGTTCTTAATTGCTATAAAGAAAGAATCCCAAATATTGGGCTAGACGTTTGCACGAGGTGATCTAATGAGATGCAGTGACATTTTGGAAATATTATAATCTATTGTAAATTTATATTTTAGACATGTTTAGAGCAGGGAATATGTAAATGTCTGGTATAAACTTTCAAAACCCATTATGCTGACAATGACTAACTTAATGGCTTTTCTTATAAGCATGTAGATAGGGATACTGAAAGGCATATATCTTCTCAATAATATATCATAGTTGGTAGTTCAAAAAAATTAAGCATCTGCTATCGAAATATTAATTGGTACTACATATTATTTAAAATGATTATTCTAAATAATTTTGAAGCTCTTCTACATAATATATACCGGTAGAATTTGGAAAACATTGTAGTAATGTCTTAATTAAGATATGGAATGTTTGTTATGAACCTAATTGTACAAAGAATTAAAAAGTAAGCAAGAATTTCATTATAGAAAATGGCATTAGTTTTTGGACACTTATTTCCATAAGCTAGAGGTGGAAGGGAGGGAGAGCTAAAGTCAGCATTTAAGTATATGACGGTTTATTCCTATTCCTTAAAACATGTACAGAAATCATAGCAAACTGGATCAAAATACAGAATATTTATGACCGGACATGAGCCCGAAATAGCCTAGCCATCTTACAGCAGTTCAAGACATAAACTATTCCAATTTGCTTTCAGTTCAAAAACATGAATCATGAAAATACAGCTTCACCGTGAGGAAATAATCATTGCCTACCTTCTTTCCTTTTTCTTTCTCTCTCTCTCTGACAAAGACAGGTCAATTACAATTATATTTTACAATGAAACAATAAATAGTGAATTAATGAGTGATTTATGAGAGAGACCAGTAACCAGGGAAATACTTTAAAAGTAATAAAATTGAAGAATTATTCTAGTAAAAGGTTTAAGTAAATTTATTTACTGTAGAAAAAGGAAGGAAGAAAAAATAGGCCAAAAGAATTGAATAGAAAATTAGACAAGCCAATTAATTGAATAAGAATCAATGGAAAATTGATGAAATAGGAATGGGGATGATGATGAAAAAGAAGAAGAAAAAAATCAATTGATCACAATTTGGTGTTAGGGAGGGCTTCTTTGTCCATTTATTCTGGCAATGAGTCATAATTTTAAACAGAAACAAATACAGATCTTTTTAAAATTTTCAGTTGAAGCAACAAGTGATTTTCTGATTGTCAGGGTTAGTCCAAGTTGAAAATAATCTATCACGGAATCCACTGCATCCCCACAAAGAATTTAACATTAACAAATTTAAATTCCATCTTCAACTTTCCAGTATAGTTGCCATAGCAACTACTTGTCTCTTGCTGGGTACAGAAGTACATAACTACTGTGGGACAGTGCTTTGGGAACAATTTGGAGTAAGGTGGGCCAGGTAGTGGCATTCTATCTTGAGTTATTAACCATTAAGGTATGTTGTCTTATTCCATAAGGTTAATCTTTGTCTCAAGTTGGAGTGCAGTATTCTTGTATATTAATATTGTTATTTTTTTCACAAGCAAGTTTTCATTTTTAAATGGGAGGCAGATAAGCAGTATCAGAAATGCTGTTGAACACATATTGGAAATAAGAATGACCAGATCTTAAATTTCAGCTGGGGTAACAAAAATAGGCTACTCGAATATTAATTATAAATTTTGACTAATATTGCTTTTTCTGAGAACATTTTTTTCATTTAGAAATATGAGTGAATAACCCAGTAGATGGACTGTTCCTAATGACTATGAATGGAATTAGGCCTTCTGTAAGTTGAAGGGTATCATTTAGGTAAGGCTCTGATAAACATTTCTGCTTTTATAAGGCATTTTGACTGCTTTCTCTGACATCCTGCATGCCACCCTTCCCAATATGTAGGATAGGTAGGATAGAGAATGATAATGATAATGATATCCTTGGGCTGGATAAAATGGGTATCTGAGAGTAAGATAACTTTCTGTTGAGGAAATTAGCAGCAGCAACAGCTCCCAATTGATGTGGGAAAATCTATATCCAGCTCTATATCATGCACCAGAAATAGCTGCACCTGCCTTCCAGAAAAACAGATAATAACCATTGTTGGCCATATAAACAAAAAAAAATGTATGCATCCAGACTGAACAGCACAGTTGTCTACAACCCAATTTCTCCCATTTTTAAATTAAAAAAAATTAAATTAAAAAAAGAAGAAAACATACCGTAAATGATCAACAAGAAAAAGAATTGAAAAAAGATAAAAGCAAGAAAAAAGCAAGATAAAAGTGCAAAAACAAAAGGAATAAAATAGAAAATGGTTGACTTCCAACTTTCTTAACCAAAAAATAAACACTTACTGTAAAGTTCACAATAGTCAACATTATTTCTCTAATCCCATATAATTCTAATCAAATCCCAAAATCAAAATTCCACTTCCTGCAGCTTTTTACAAAAAATTCAAAAGTGGTTTTCATGTAGAAATAAAATAGGTCTACCTGACTTTATTCTGAATTTTTTTTTCTGGATTCAAATTTTAAATGTTCCTGCATTTTCCACTTCTGCATAATAAAAGCTGCTTTTGTATTCATCTATTGGGCATGTCCCAGTTTCATCCTTACTTTTGATTTTGAGTTGGAATGCATAGACCTTTTTACAAATATTGTAGTTCTTGCCAACAGGAAATGTTGGCTTCCAATATGTAAGAATTATTGATAAGTTAGCTTGATGGCATAGCTCCGAATTTGGAATATATTAATAATTTTTAAACTTTCAAAAAAGTGCAATAAAGACATTACAACGTAATTGTTAGGACTTTTTAATGTAGTCACCTTTAAATCACCACAATGATGGTTTTTGCTAGTCAAATGTATACATGGAAAAATACCAATAAATTTTTTTTGTGTCTTATCCAGTGATGAAAAGGTCTAGAATCTGAATGCAGGGAATTAGAATGGAGTGTACTATGGGGACTTTGCCTTTTGGGTTCTGTTTGTTCATCAACATATTTCTCATGAGTTTTGCAGGTAGGCAGAGGGAAAATGATATCAGATATACCATGATATCATTTCATAATGATGTGAATTATGTAATGTACATCATTTATATTGTGCTGTCACGATGAGACTAAGACCAGTTGCAATCTATGCATAATATGTGTAACAATGTCATGATATATGAGGTCATTGTGACCCTTACCAGACATTTATACTACTTCTGTTAAAAATTACCTCATCTTTTCAAATTATCCATTTGTCCTCTACCTGGCATCAGTTTGTTAAACTGCAAGTAAGCCTTCGTCTTGGCATTCAATTTCCATTGCCAACTTCTCAGCAGCAGTTATCTTTAAAATGTTTCCTTACATAGATCTGATCACTATCTTTATGGTAGTTCCAAAGAAAACTACAAAGCAGTCTTTCTGAAACTTTTTGATATGTTATATTCAGCTTCATAATAATAAATAATGTAATCAAAGTCAATTTAAGTTATAGAGAAGATAAGATAAGTTAATATAAGATTGTCCTAGAGCGTAAATTGTTGTGCAGGGCAGAAAGAGTAAGCCTGAGGAAAAGCAAGAAGAATAACCAAGGCAATAATCAGATAAAACGTGAGTGGGGGCCAAAACTATAACCTGAGTCATTTGCTCGGACAAAATCCCTTCTAGTTCTCATAAAGGTAAAAGGAAGGAGAGAGGCAACATATTCAGACTTGGAAGAATGATTTCAGCATTTCAAAGAAGAATAGAGTAGGAAACCAAAGTCTTGCCTGCTAATACTAGTTTTATTATGATGTTATAATTACAGAATATTGCACCAGCTTAACATTTTTAAACTCTATTGTTTTCAGAGGGGGAAATGTAAGAATATATACTGCATAAATATTACTTGCTTAAATACTGGAGGTTAAAACATGAAGAATAGTTGCAGCATTTGGGTATGTCTATTCTAAAAGGACTATGGGTGACATGATAGCAGTGTCCAGTATATAAGGGACTACCACCAAGAAGAGGGGGTCAACCTATTGTCTAAAGTAAGCATCTGAAGCAGTATAAGAAGCAATGGATGGATGCTAATCAAGTTTTATTTTAGAGTATATGGCTTTCTCTTATACATAGCTCTCAGATATGCATCTGAGTAGTAGGGATTACTGCAGTAGGGATTACTGCATTGTAACTAGGCAATGATTGTACTATACTACATTCGATCAGTTTATCGGCCTTGTTTGTTGGTTTTGTATTTTGGCAGAGGTAAAAACTGAAGTTGGTGCTTCAGACTAGTGATAGATGCAGCCACAAATGTACCACTGGTACAAATGCTAAATGTCCCTCATGTACTACATTGCTATCAGTCTTGAGCTAGCATGTCTGTAATTATCAGTCTCACACATGTGCCACCAAGGCCCAAGAAGCTTATCTGGGTTTGTATGAATTTTTGTGCCAAAGCTGTGCTTTCCCAGTATTACATTATCTATTGTTTCAGTATGTCAAAGTTCATTACTTTGTGGCAGGAAGCAGAAATAATGTTTTAGTCTCTGTCAAGCTGATTTCTTATCATCATTGTTACAGATACCACATTATTTTTTCATAGAAATATCAGCATTTTTGTTTTACATTTATAATATCCCTGTCTGTAGACACTTTGTGTAGAAGTAATTGACAGATCTTTTGCTATAGTGTATTTTGCTTTCTTATAATTCTGTTCCTGATTCTGTTTCTTTTCCAAACAGGGATTTCCTGTGGCTTGTAGGAATATCATTTGGTTCACCAGGAAGTCTCTTCAAACCTAGCTATCAGGCCCCTTATTTGCCTTACGTATCCTGAGACATTCTTGAATGTTGTAAGAAAAATCCCTAGAAACCAGACCAAATTATCTTGATGCTCTTGTAGTTCTGTGATACGGACTATTGATACAATTACTTCTGAGTGCAACACCAGCATCGTCCCTAGTTTTCTGGGCAGTCTGTGGATAATGAAAGAGGGCAGAAAATGGCTAGCATGTAAGTGGTATAAGACTCTTAGGTCAACCAGTCATAAATTAGTTATACTCTCATGTGTACTGCATTGCACTGAAGGACTCCATTGTATTCTTAAATAGCCGTCAAGCAGAGAACTATGTCAGTAATGGCCCAGTCACAAAATCCCTCTTTATATCAATGTGGTTCTTGTGTAGGTAGAGTTGTTCTTGGAAAAGAATATGTGGATTCTAACTTAATTTTCAGAGAGGATTTGCATGAAATACAGAGGGAATGTGACTCTGTTGATTCTGCTTTTGATACCTTTAAACACAATATTCCCCAGCCTGTCTTTGTCAATTGAAGTCAGTACCTTTTAATAGTAATGCAGCTTCTGGCTATAGGCAATACATCAAAAAGTAGGTTGGTGGGTTTGTTGGTTTTTTTTTTGCTTTGAGTCAGTTTTGCCTCCTACTGACTCTGTGGACTAATCCCTGCAGGGTTTTTTTGGAAGATTTTGGAAATAGTTTTGCCATTGCTCTCTTATTGCTGAGAGTGAGTGAATGACCCAAGATCACTCAACTGACTTAGATAATCCTATTTATGAACTGGTAACTTTGTTCTTGGATGCCAGAGAGGAATTCTTTAATCTCCAGAGTTTTTTAAAATCTACTTAATGATGCTTTGTTATCAGGAGTTTTGGAGGTTACATGTAGAGAATAATGAGAATGACCTTGACGGAGATCAGCAAGTTATGTTCCCAGAGCTATGATGTGGGAAGCCTGATTCAAGTAATAATTCCAAATAGTCATAATCCAAAACCACCTGTTGACTCAGATAGATCCTTAGTTTTACAGGCGTATAAGAATAAGACAGAAATAAAACACAATCAAACCTGCAAACCTGTTATTATAATACTACATCTTAATAAAAGTAATTTTAAACTTCTCTGGAGACTGTTTCTTGGTCCGGTCTACATCATGGGGCTGACATTAGGTGTCATCAATATGCTGATGACAAATCTTTTCTCTATACTTTTGAGCTAAAAGAGGATACACATATTTTGAATCAGTACCTATCTGAAGTGACACAATGGATGATGGTTAAGAAATAAGGTTTAATCTTGAAATTTGTGAATGGGTAACTCCCAGGTTTGGGAATTTGCCTGTTCTCAATGTAGTCACAATTTGTCAGAAAGAAGAGATTCATACTTGGTGGCTTCTTCTAGATCCTTTATCGACAATAGCTCAAGTAATTGTCAAAACTACTGTCTCAAGTACTGTCAAAAGCTCAAGTAACCATCATATCTTAAATTGGCTACTACTGCTTTTAATTGGCATGTCATCTATGGCCTTTCCTAGATTGGGATTGTTTACGATTGTTTATGCTTTGTCATCCTTAGGTTACTAACATCCGTCTTGCAGACTACCCTTGTGCTTCCTTGGAAGTTGCATATGGCATAGATTAGAATATAGAACTGCCCTTATTCTTAGTTCAGAAGCAGTAGATGGTACAGTTTGCTACTAATTGGAAAACCTATCTCAACACATGTAACAGCTCTTGAAATAAATATGCTAACTATTTAGCCATCAAGGCATATATCCCAGGGTTTTGATTTTAGTTATCATCACAGCCCTCAATTACTTAGGACCAAGATAACTGATAAATACCTTTGATTCATACTCTATTCAACTGCTGAATGCAATTATGTGAGTTTTTGTTATATTAGTTGCAAACTGGAGGTGTCATCTTGAGTTGCTTGTGAGCAGTTTTCTCTGTGTGATCCCTGCCCTCTGGAATGCTTTCTGAATGAGTCTTGGTGAATATTATATTTCTTCCCCACTCCCAATTTTGAGTCTATTATTATTTAATTTTTAAATTGTTTTTATTGTGTGCTTTATATTTTATAAACTGAAGTACATGTGTACAAGGAAGAGCATAGATAAATGACTCAATGTCAACTACATAAATAAATGACTTTTTTCATCTGGTGTAATAATTCTGTATTAGCATAGAAGCCTTGATTTAGATACTCATCTGTATAGACTTTTTTTTAAAAAAAGAATAAAGTATGTTCCTTCTCTTCAGTTATACTCGAAAGTAATTTAGTATTGCTACAGAAATTTGAATAGGAGGGTGAGTTTTAAAATAAAGTATTAAAGATTGGTCTCTAAGGAAGAGGTGCTCCTTCTTCCTGAACAATAAGAAGACAGCTATTTTCCATTCATATTCTTCTAAGTGTACAGAAGATTTACTTGCTAGTATCTATAGTTTATAAAGGTAGTCCATTAGTAATTACAGGAATTGTAACTTGAATTTCCATTAAAGTAATACAAAGTAAAATGTGACATCATGTGACCACCAGGGATGGGTTTCTCCCGGTTCACTGGTTACCCGCTTTGTGGACACGCTTCTGATTTGGCTGTCAAAAGCGCGCTGTGCGGGATAGCTTTTAAAATCTTCGTGGTGTTCTGCAAATACTCTGATCCAACAGCTGTGCAGCGGCTATCCGCCGCGCAGCTGTTGGATCA
>JANHGC010004880.1:76088-87566 GCA_027560395.1 Boaedon fuliginosus | reverse complement strand
CAAATTCCATTAATACTATCATTTAGAATAAGCAATAAAATTCTATCATTATTGTGCATATTACTCCTTTAAAAGCTGATTGCAATTTATAGCAACTATATGAATTCTAGGCATTCTACTCCCTAAATCTGCGATGGCAAACCTATGGCATGCGTGCCAGAATTGGCACTCAAAGCCTTCTTTCCGGGCATGTGCACTACCATTTAAGTGGTCCCACCCATCCGCCCGAAGTCCCTGGCGGTCTCTCATACCTTTTTTTGAAGCCCAGCTGTTCCGTGTTCCGGCTCTGGAGATGCACACACATGCACATGGGGGAGTGGGAGGGTCGTGTGTACAAATGCATGTAACCCCCCTCACCCTCCACACCACCTGTGCAGGCATGCACGGCACCACCCCTACCACGTGTGCATGCGCGTGCATCTCCAGAGCTGAAACACAGCTGATCCAACAATCAGCTGTGCTTCGGAAAGAGGGCAGGAGAGCATGCGGGGTGGTGGGAGGCTGTGTGCATGCGTGCTCACAAATGGGTGCAGGGGCATGTGGTTGCATGCACGTGCGTGCGCGTGCACGCAGACCTCCTGCACACAGGTGAAAAAAAGGTTCACCACCACTGGACTAGAAGACCTCCAAGGGCCTTTCCAACTCTGTTATTCTATTCTATTCTAAATATTGGAACAGTGCTATTTTATTGTGAGTTGTACTAAGGAGAAATTCCCTAAAGGTGAGACCAATCAAGTTGGCCATGCCCACCCAGTCACATGCCCATTCACCCATCCATTCATTAAGGGAAAGAACTGGTTGTTAAATTATTTGAATCCCACCCCTGGATTCTCCTTCTGGTCTAGATGGGATGGGTAGTGTAACCAAGGTGGAGTGGTCCCCCAAATTAACCTGATTCTGTGCCTTATAGGGCTTTATAGGTCAATACCGGAACCTTGAATTGAACCTAAATATACTGACAACCAATGCAGCTCATGTAGCTCAAGGGTAATGTGTTCTAATGAAAGAGTGTACATAACAGCATATAATTACCAAAAGTTGTGCCCAGATGTTCTTCATATTGCTGTTCCTCAAAAGAAGACTGCAGAACAGTGGTCTATGTGGGTTTGAGCTCTGAGATGAAGTCATCAAGCTCACAACCACAGTGGAGCCTTGCCAACCTTGGTTTCTAACCACTCTTGGAAATTGATTATTTAACCACCTTAAAAGCTGTTAGAGATTTTTGGAACAACAAGTTTAAAAAGCCACCCAGTGAGCCCATTATTTCTGGACCAAAGAAAATTAACTAAAAGTTTAAGAACTTGAAAAATTTGAAATAAATGGCAAAAAAACTAAGTAAGATTTTGAAGTAAGAAATGCAAGAGTCTAGACAAAATTGGAACATTGAAACTTTTACAGTAAGATTCTGGAACTTAGCATATAAAATATAGTGGAAAATGATTTTTTGTTTTTTTGTGGGAAACAATTTTTTGTCCACTGTAAGTCAAAACAGATTAAAGACACAAAGAAGCTTTTCTGATGGGACAAAGAATTGAAGAGAGATCAAATGCTGGGACAATATTTGAATAAATTAAAGATTTTCAGAAGTTCAAAAAGGAATATAAAGTTGTTACTTTCCTTTCTTAGTTTATTTTGTGTTAGTTTTATTTACTGTAATTAACATATTCATTAAAAAATTGGAAGTATGACAGCAACATCAGGAACAAGGAGTATGAGAAGCAGGAGAAGTACCAGGACCTGAAGGAGGAACTGGAGAGGATGTGGATAGTAAAGACCAGTGGTCCCAGTAGGAGCACTTAGGGCATTGACTCTTAAGAGGGGACAATGGGTCCAGCAGGTCCCAAGAACATCAGAGCTTCCTGTCCAAAAGCATGCAAAGGTAGGAACAGCTAACCTACTATGCAGAATCTTCAAATTCCCAAGCCTCTTGCAGAGGACTGAAAAAGACACACCACACCCATAGGTGTCTGAAGGCATTTTTAAAAAAACGTAAGAGGGACATTTTGTTTGTTTATTTGTTATTTGTGTTTTTTATCTCTCTAACTTGTGCAGCTGTTTCTTCTGCTGTATTCCCTTATACTCAGATAGTTATTAAAATAGTAATTATTAGATGCAATATAATATGGAGAATTGCTGGTGAGGAATGGAATTCCACTTGAGTTGAGCAGCATTATATCACAGCTAATACGGTTACAAAAAAAAGATGTTATCGATAACTTCATCGTGCTATTGCAAAACCATAGTTTTTACACTAGTTGTCAAAACATTACTTGGTTTTGTTCTACGCTTGTAATAAGTAGTCAATATTTTAATCTCTTGTGCCATGAAATTAGTTATTGGTGGATTTTCTCCTTGCCTAAAACTTGGACTTTAGCATCATGTCTCTTCTACCATCATAGATGGTGCTTTTTTAATTTTTGATCCTGCAGAATCTGAGCTCATGAACATGCCATAGAATAGAAAGATGCAGGATGACAGACTAAAATTCTGGGTTATTTTTTCATGGGAGAAGTACAATGATATATAAGTTGACTTCTTTTCTTCTAAAGTAAATTTTGAAGGCACTGCAAGGTTCTTCCATGAAAGGGATTCACAACTATTGTTCACTAAAATGCTAATCTTGCCTGTATTTGAGAGATATCGTCAAATTCAGAATAAAAAGTCCTACAATCCATTGAACAGGGTTTTTTGTTTGATTTGGTTATGTTTCAGGTAATAATTCCCTGGTTATTTGTAATAAGTATGCATTTCTCTTTTTCACTGCATTTTGTTTGGAAATGAAATATTATCTAAAGGGACCTCTATAGTGGATCTCAGTGCTTCCTTTGATTACTGTATCGTAACTTTTACAATCATAAGTGGAGGCTTGACGATCTCCAGGTACTTGTTAGTTGGAGTAGCAGGATCTGAGGGCTCCTGAAGTATTCAAATTGGTCTGTGTAGAAACAACTGTCAGAGAAAGCAATTATGGCTGGTTCCTAGTGAACATTTGAAAATGTTACCACAGTGCTTTATGCAGTCTTTTTTACCTTTCTTTTAGCATGGAAGAAGTTGGTAGAGATGTTTTAAAAATGTGTGCTGAAATTTCTTGAGACAGCAACAGGCCACTTAATATTTTGGATTGCAGTAGTATTAATGAAGAACTCCTGTCAACCACCTTGTTTAAAATGAACCACATTTAACACGAGTACAGATGCCCCTTTCTCTTCCTCTCATGAGGTAACTTCAAATGTTAATACAGTGTGGAAATAATAGGAAACAGAGAAATAGGAATATCAGATGCAGAGTAGGAATATGCTATATAATGCATATAGATTAAGTTAGTAATAAGAGTTGTTTTTTCCCAAGCTTTCCATACATGATACATTTTTTTAGTTTGAATATTCAGAGCAACGGAGTCTCTTAAGTACAAAAATTACATTGTAAATTTACATTGTAAATTGAGATTTCCAATTTTTTTATTGTCCGTTCCTTTTTTGTGAAATTCTAGATAACTTTCAAATTTATTTTAATTACCTTACGTTTAAAATTGCTTTCCTATGATCATAGCTAGAGTTTTAAAGATAGGCGTAAATCGGAAAATTAGAATAGCCCTAGATCAGGGGTGTTAAACTCGTGGTTTAGCAAAGGGGGAAAAGTCGCAATACGTCACATGACGAGTTTGACACTCCTGCCCTAGAACATGTCAAGCTTGCACCTCGTCCAGCATCCTCTGATCTGCTACTCTTACATCTACTGTAGAATAGTAGACTAGATGTTGTTATGATGTCTTCAGAAGGCCACGATACGTCTTCAACAATCATCATTCGGAGATAATACGATTTCAGTAGGGAGAGTTTCCTTAGCTATTATAGTTAGTAGTTAGATTTGACTTGTTCCCAAATTGACTAACTGACCACATGACATTTAATTAATGCAGGCTTTAGTTCTCATAATTTCTTTTCCTGGGAAGACCTGAGAATAATAAACAATAAATTAGAATGAAATTCAGATAATCATACTGGTGTATAAATTGTGCTTCTAGTACACTTTTAAAATGTTTGGTGAAAACATTGGTGTTTACATCAGAAAAGAATGAAAAGTTCTTCTTTACTTGTTTAGTTGTCTATGGAACTGATATTTCTGGTAGGAGAGAATCAACACCACTAACTTTCCATTGTGTGTTTCACATATGGCAAAGTTTCTTACTTAAACAGTGCTTCCATGGATGAAGCTTCATATGCATACCATCCTAAGTTTATGCTTATAGCTTCCAATAAAGACAAGGGCACGTTGATAACTTGCTTGTGCATGGAAATATGACTGTTGAAACAATTATTTTAAATAATACAATCCTATATTCCACAATCTGTATTTATAATATTTGAAAGAGGAGGTAACATATATGCAGAGGTTATTTATAGCATACAATCATATAAACTTTTCTAATTTTATCAAGCTACTCTCCACATGCATTTAGGCACAGAATATCCTTTCACAAATGGTGATACAGTGTTAATGGAACATCTGACATGGGATGTATGACAGATCTGGCTCTCTCTACTCGCAAACTGTGTTTCCATCAATATATACTAGAGGTTTAGTGCACAAATACTCAACATATAGTACTAATGCTAATGTTACATAGAATGTATTCATTTGTTAGTTATTTTTTTGTTATAGCTTTCATCAGAAACTCAAAGCAGCCCACAAGGAGATTTCCTTTATTTTTCCTGTCAAAACACCAACCCCATGAAGTGTTTTTGGTCAAAAGAGAAGGATTGCCCCAAAGTTGTCCAGAACATTCATGGCTGAGTGTTAGTCATAGCCCAACACTTTAATTAATACATCATTTTGGGTCTGAAGGAACAGTTTGAAGGCAACTAGAAGTCACATAGTGCAGTATATGGTGCTCATAGATGGTCACCCAAACTTGCCTTGGATCATGTGATGCTATTATGCAAAAAGCTTAGTATATATTCAAAGAAGAACTCATTATGTTGTTTAAAGTCTTTTTTGGTGTTCCTTAGATTTGCTCTTCCTAATTTTTTTGGGGGTAGTTTTGCAATATCTGTGTTTTCTTCTGAAATAGCCCCCCTTTCTCGGTATATAATTCTGTATGTAATGGCTACATGTCTCTAATAATTCAATATTGGAGTCTGCTACTATAGCACGAATGTTATTTTGGTAAGATAGCCAGCCTTTTTGTGGAATTTAGGACATGCTTACCTTTAAATTATGGAGTAATGGTTTTATCCTGCTGCTGCTATACAAGTTTACCTATCAAAATACAGTACGTGCTATATCAATTTCAGTTTTTCTTTGAAGTTCTTTGCTTGAAACATTTACCGTTACAGATAGCTCTTTTCTATGACCATTGGCAATTGGTTGTTTTTATGCCGCCTGACAATAATAATAATTTTTTTTCAAAGTTATCTTACAAATGAGATCAGAATACATTTGCACTACCAGTCCAAATAAGGAACACAATGGAAAGTATAGCTGTATACTATACAGCAGCAGATTTTAGAATTCTCTATACCAGAGAAAAGCAGGGGCATTCTGTGTTGGAATTTTAAATGAAACATCAAAGCTAGTGAAACAAAGAACTCAAGAACACTTCTGAAAACACAAAGTTCCACTATTCAGTTGGACTTTTCTCAATATGAACTTAATAAAACAAACTGAAGAAGAGAACAAATCTTGCAAAGAAATCTTACAGTTTTAGAATTTTATGTATCCTAATTCTGCACTTGCAAAATTTGAATATATTATAATTTTACAAGAATGTACAGCTTTTGATTTTTTTTTAATCTATAGAAAGAAATCTTATGAATTCTTAGAGTAATATATTGTCTTGTCATATATGACCCACAGTGTGCAAAGATCTCTGTTTTTTAATGTGGTATGTTGGAATGGTCATTTTCTCATGACAGAAAATGACAACTTTGGGATATTGGAAAATAACTAATTTTGTCCTAATTTCCACATATTCTCTACTCAATGATTTTATTCATCCAAAGTTGTACTTCCTTTGATGATCAAAACAGAATTTGCACTTTTGTGGCTGAGGTATTCTGAACCAGAACATATGGATCTGAAAGATTAACAACACAATTTTCTATTATACAGAAATTATTTTACTATTATGATCTCACCTTTTAAATACATAATTGAAGGTGGTGAATATGTTTAAGACTTTCATTCTAGCTTAGAATACATATGTGTGATTTTATACAGTACTATAGTTTGAAAGAAGTTTTATTAATGTTTTCCATTGATAACTTATTTCTCCTTTTATGCATCTTTCTTCATTCTAATAATGATAGGTTATTTGCACATAAATAGACTACAGTGTTTGCTGAAGCAAAGATCTAATATGTTTTTCTGTTCTATGGCCATTGTTAAATAAGTGGAGACATTGCATTGTAATAGTTTTGTTGGTCAAATTGTTTGAAGTTCATCAAAGGTCTTTGATAGTTTTGAACACTACGGTAGGGTTTAAATCTCAATTAAAGGAATAGAACCGTGAAAATATCTCTTTTAGTTCCTATGGAGTTGTTTTTATACTAATCTTGATAGCAAAACAGTCTTGAAACTTTAATATGAGCTATTGAAAATGTTGACTCTCAGGGAATCTGTTCTTAATTAGTTTTTTTTGCTCTTTTCCCTCCTGTGTTGCTTTGCCTTCTAGTACCATGTTAGGATTTTCAGAACTTAAATGTCAACAATGCTGTGAGAATATTCATTAATTAATGTAGAGAAATAAGTCTACTCATGCAACAAGATCTTCTTGTCACAATTTGTGCAGCGGAAAAATCAATCTTAGGAGATCGTGAAATAATTAGTATGAAGCTTATAATCAAAACAGGACTACTTCAACTTTTTTTTCTGAATTGAACCTCAGCCATTCCAATTTTGTATGAAAAAAAAAGTTTCAGAGTTGACAGATCTATGGAACAACATAATAACTTATGATCTGGTTCCTCTTTTGTGCAAATTTACTCCATCCCTTTCTGGTAAGCTTCACGTCCCTAAATTAGCATGCATTTGCATTTTCACTCACAAAATTGTGTATGAATGAATGATGAGAGGGAAACTTTGATGATGTTTCTTATTTAGGAATTTGTTTTATGTTTCAAATATTCAGCTTTGGGGCAAACAGAGTGATGACAAACTCTCTTGATGAATTCCAAGTCTCATTCCCTTTCTGCAAATGATAGATAATGGTGGAGCTGAACAATAATTCCATAGACTATTAAGAGTTATTATTATAATATAAAATAATAATTATCGCCTCATTGTTATGTATGAACATATGTGTAGATTCTTCTGACCAGTAGATGTCACTCATTGTAAAGTGAATGAAGTTTCAGCTTTCATGGGAAATATTAATAATCACCACATGAATGAAATCACTTGAGTGAAAGTTTTTGAAAATCTCTTGGCTTTTGTATTTATGTTCATACATACAATATGTTCTACTTTGCAGAGGAGCTTTTTATCTAATTACTTACTAGATACTACTTACTTAATACTCTTCCGCCGAGCGTTGAAGACCTGGCTCTTCCAGCGGGCTGGTTTCGTATGACCACCTTACTTTAGTAATTTTAAGGAGATTTTAAATGTTTTAAATGTTGTATATCACTGTTTTAATGTTTATTATTATGTTTTATTGGGAGCTGCCCTGAGTCCTATGGGATTGGGCAGCCTATAAATTTGAATAAAATAAATAAAAATAAAATAAATAAGATATATTTTTATACCATTCAATCACAAAGAATCCGGGAAGTTTTCAAATACAGTATATGTCACAGAACATAAATACCATTTTACCCATCAGTAAAAATGAACATCCTACTAACCTAAAATAAATAGACTCAAATAAATTCCAATGAAGATAAAAGTCAGCACGTGTGCTTGCTTTCTAGAATAGAATTGTTTGTACATCTTTACATAAAACAAGAAGGCCGATGGTCAGAAGAACTTGAGTGGTAAGAGGCTATAATTGAGGAAGTTTTCCAGGAGACCCACAATGCTTTAACCTCTTGGTTGGGGAGCCAAACCATCACTTCTTGAGATGATAACTGAAGACAGGTTGATTTTAAATAGAGAAGACAGTCCTGACAGTAACTGGATACTGAGCCATACAGGATTTTATTATAGTTGTCACTCATAATACTCATAAAGTGGGTCACAGTCTGGATCCAATTTTACAATCTTTTCCAAAGTGATTGTTAAGTGAACATGGTGGTCATTAAAGAAACGTGGCTGTCTTTAAGCAAGTGAATTGTTCACTATGGAATGGCCTTTGCCAGAAACTTGAAGTAAACACTGGTTCCTAGGAAAACTGTCATAAATCATGATTATATGGTGGCCAGGGTGTTTCAAATGGCTGTAAATATGGCTGGTTGCTGAGCACCCAAAGTGTGGCCATGGAGATATATGACATTGGAACTTTAGGTCTTAACTAGCTTTTGGGTGCCTCCATCATAACTTTGAAAAGTTACTGAGTGACCACTCAAGGACTACCTGTACCATCAGTTTGTGTTAGAACTAGAATCTCAGTGTCAACCAATACAGTGTTTGTAGCACTGTTGCTAAAGCAGCCCCTCCAGAAAGGAGCCTGAATGCTGGATTGAACAAGCTACAGTTTTCAGGTCTTTGAGGGGAAATATAGGTCCCTGACTTAGATGTAAAATATCAAATATGCTGGATATGCTGATTGAGAAACATAATATCTCTGTCACGATGGAGCAGATTGAGAAGCCGATGGAGAAATGACATTTGAGGAAGGAGGAGGAGAAATATAATAGAAAAAAGAAAATTAAAAAAAGAGCAGCAAAGGAACAGAAGAAAGCCGTTGGGAAAAACAAAAAATTAGGCAAATGGATAAAAACATACTTCATGAAGCAGTGATGCCCACAAAAGGATACTAAAGGAGCAGGAGGGATAAAAAAGCAGTGGAAAATAAAGATGGAGGAAGTAACTTGTGATGAGAACCCACGGTGTAAAGCAGGTTGGAGATTAAACAAAGACAAAGACTGGAAGCAGAAATAGGAGAAAGAAACCTGGGAAGAAGAAGAGGAGGAAAAGAAAGACGACACTTATTAGAAGGCGATGGCGTGACAATGACTAACAGTGGCCATTTTGAATATATAACAAGCTTGTTAGTTGGGGGGGTTTAGATGATTGTAATTGGAATGGAAGAATATTAATATAAAATGGAGTTCCTTTTAATTAGGTATTTTTTTTCTTTTTCTTTTATAAATACAGGGTTATATCTCACTGAATAATTGATTGAATGCTTTTATTAATATTGTTAGAGTTAGGGCTGTTACTGAATATGAAAGAGAAACCTATATCGATGGAAATGATTACTAATGAGGATTATATATGAAATTGATTTAAATATGATAAATTTGGCTCTTGCTTACTTGGTCTGTAAAATTGAGGTATATTTTAGAAAAACAAAATTGTTGGTTTTTTAAACAATTGATTAAATGTTTTTATTAATATTGTTAGAGCTTTGGTGATTATAAATGACAATGAATATATTTTAGAAAAAGAAAATTGTTTGCTGACTTTGATAGTTAATATTAAGATAAAACTGACAACAGAATATAATAATAATTATTCCTTATTATTTTGTTTGCTTGTGAGATTTTTCTGATGTATGTTCAAACTTACTTCAAAGAATTAATTGTTTTTTAAATGGAACTGGGATTTTCTTTTATTTTTCTGTGGACAGATACAAGAAAACTATTTAAAGATGGCTTAGAAAAATGAATTCAACAATGAATTACAATAAGAAAAATGCATAAATTAGTTAATAATGGAGATATTAATAAATGATTATACTAAGATAATGAATTGGACAGAGATATGTAATTTGCTACATTTTTATGACATTGTGAATAAAAGAAAAATGGAATCTATGATGAATTATTATAAATAATATAATTATATAACCTAGTTCTACCTTAAAGTGTCTTAGAAAAAAGAAATTGAGGAATTCCTAATTAACTTGGATAATTTAATATACCTATATATTAATACAATATAGAATTAATGTAGATGGGAATAATGCAATTGTTTTAAAATTGTTTGAAATATGATAAGGAAATGGAAATGATTTGAAAATGAGACATGTGATGAATTGAGATTATTATTTGATCTGAGTGACTGACCCAAAACAAATCTGCTCAGACATAAGATGTGTTTTTATTTTTATTGAAAAATAATAAAATGTTTGCAAAAAAAAAAGAGTAACTCCAAACTTCTATGAAATTTCTGAAAACGGTATTCTAGTAAAATTAAAATTATCAGTTTTACTGAAAAAGTTGATAACATTAATAACATATTTTATCATATCCCTAACTCTAAACACTATTGTTCTTTCTGGAACTTTATTGAGAAAAGACTGAACATGAATATAGAAACAAAAGTGTTTAGTTTTTTTATGCCACTAGATGTCCATATTTAATAAGATTTGTATTTCCACTCTTGTGTTAACCAGAACTGCAATCAGCTATCATTTTGAGTAGTCCTTACAGAAAACATAATTATATGTTTATCTCACAACCAAAGTTACGGGATAAAAAGTGCAAATAATGGGGAACACTGTAGGTAAAAATATCATATTATTGGATTTGGATTATAAGCAACAATAATTATAGGAATAGTAACATTGAAGGGAAAAGTAGGGGCAGGTTCATCCCCGGCAAACGGAACTTTCTGGCTGATGCCCTGTCGCGAATGCCCCAGTATAGGTCCACCCGGGAGGTAGTGGTACAGCCCATAATACCGTCTGGGCGGGCAGGTCAGTTACAAGAGACGAATGGACTAAAGGGCCAATTACGAAGTGCGTTAAGTGATGATCCTTGGGTCAAAGATAAGCTGGATACTTTAGAGGTAAGAGAGGGCCTGGTATGGAAAGGTAACAGGTTATATATACTGGCGGTATTAAGGCAACAGATATTACATCGTTGTCATGACACAAAATCCGCCGGTCACTTCGGGTTCCTAAAAACATTACATCTAACAAGGCGACAGTTTTGGTGGCCAAATATGAGATCAGAGATAGAACGATATATTGGTCAATGTCCTACCTGTATTGAGTCAAAGACTAGAGTAGGCAAACCATTAGGGTTATTACAGATGGTGGCATCCCCCAAACAACCATGGGAACAAATAGCCATGGATTTTATAACAGACTTACCCGAGAGCCATGGTTGTACGGTAATTTGGACCATAGTAGATCTATTTTTGAAACAAGCACATTTTGTGGCATGCAAGGGTCTTCCGTCAGCTAGGAGACTGGTTGAGTTATTTATAAAACACATATATCGGTTGCATGGGGTCCCAGTCCGGATTATTTCTGACAGGGGGGTGCAATTCACGGCCAGGTTTTGGCGACGGTTCCTTAAAGCTATTGGATCTACTCAGGGATTAAGCTCCGCTTACCACCCAGAGACTAATGGGGCGGCTGAAAGAGCC
>JANHGC010004879.1:16287-27940 GCA_027560395.1 Boaedon fuliginosus | reverse complement strand
TTTCTCAGGTCGGTGAAATGAGGACCCAGATTGTTGGGGGCAATATGCTTACTCTCTGTAAACTGCTTAGAGAGAGCTGTACTGATAAACAGTACTGATAAACAGTATATAAATCTAATTGCTAATTGCTAATAAACAAATATTTTGTTCTGTTTGAGGTTTTTTGCTTTCAATATGTTATTTTAACTGACACTGAATTAAAAGAATGAACAGAGACCTATCTCTCTGTTTTGTTGACATATCTATTTTTCAGACATGCCGGAAGAATGCTAGAAAACTTAATATTTCTGCTTGTATTGTGTTGAAATGAATTTATTAAAAAAGATTATAATTTCATGACCATTAAGCAAACTGCTGAACAAAAACAGATTTTATTTTCTTCTTACAATCATCTTTTTTCCAAAAATAATAAAAAAAACAGTGTGATGATTTTGCCCACAAGGGACAGCCTTCTCTGTGGCTACACAAACTCTCTGGAACCAACTACTCCCCGGGGATCCGGACCATCCCTGACCTGCTGACCTTCCACCGAGCCATTAAGACCTGGCTATGCAAACAGACTTGGGACCGATGATTCCTCCCTTTTGAAATGCTTAACATCTGGGTTGACGGGAAATTTTAGTTAAAAGAATGTATTTTTAAATGTATTTTAAATGTATTTTTAAATTTTAACTCTTGGGGTAGTCCTTTTCTACTTTTCCATATTGTTTTATTGTTATTTTGGTTGTTGTAAGTCACCCAGAGCCCTTTGGGAGTTGGGCGGCCTATATGTTGGATAAATAAATAAATAAATGAATAAATAAATGAATAAATAAATAAATAAATTAGTGGTTAAGGTTCTGGCCTAGAATATAGGAGGTGGAGTTCTAGTCTCCCCTTAGGCATAAAAGCCAGCTGGTGACTCTGGGTCAGTCCTCTCTCTCATCCCAACTCACGTCATAGCATTCTTATTGTTGGAAAAAAGAGGAATGAGTATTCTGTATGCTTTCTGTCTTGCGTTACTCGGTATTATTCTTGAGTTACTTATAAGGAACTCAACAACAATACAACTTATGTTCTTCGCTGGGAGCGAAGGAAAATCCTCAGTCTATATAAGCAGGTTACTTGGACAATAGTATTTGTAACCTTGGGTATCTGCAGATTTTTTTTTAACCTCTTATATGCAGCTTGAACTGTATTCAGAAAATATTAGAACTGGTTAATCTATTTTAAGACACTTTTGTTCCGAAAAACAGCAATTTACCCCTCAGTATTTATGTTAAGATTTAAAAATTTAGTAGCTGGAGCAATGACGTTGTGCAGAGAGCCAGAACACACAGTTGTGGTCAGTTGGTTGTAGGTTGCTGGCTCCTGCGTGAGGCAATCTGTGCTGTGATTAGTTGCTATGGTGTGGAGGGGGGTTTCCTTGTTTCCCACCTTTTTTACCCCTGTGTGTTCTGTAATTTACCTGATGATGCTCCTGCTGTATTGATTTACCTGATGATACTCGTGTAAGCCTGATTATCTAATTTGGTGTCTATATAGATGCAACATATTTATTTATATAAAACAAGGTTGTGTCAGTGTCTCTGATTCCATTTGGACACCTGCTGTGCAATTCTCTGACAGGTATGGGCCCAGAAGCACCCTGAAAAGCTAGTAGTATTTTTCTGAGGTAAAAGTTTCTTCGTGAGCCTGAGGGAGGTTAAGGACAATTGGCAGGGAGCAGCCTTTAGGCAACAAAAGCTCTAATTAGAGTTTTCCACATTCTTTTACAATTTTCTCCTGTTTTTCTTCCCCATTAGAAACTTTGTGTTGGCAAAGTGCATGGCATAAAGAAATGTGACCTTCAGAAAGAGACAAAGTATCCTCTTGAAAGTCAAGTATCTTATAATTGGAATTGGGCTAAGAAAATGGAGAAAGGGTCAAGGGGCTGGCAGACAGCATTTCATTACCTGAATTCACAGAGATGCGAGCCTGACGGATAACCAGCTGAGGGGCAATTGGTACCGTAGGCTCAAGCTGATGCAGCCATTTGACAATTTGGAGAAGCTGGCTGGAACCATCAACCCAATATAAAAACCGGTCAACCAGAAATGCAATAGCTGTTGCTGTCAGATAGTCTCTGTTGGCAATGGAGGTTTTCAAGCAAACCTGAAAAGAGGACCAAAAATATGTGAATAGGAACAAGCTGCCCCAGGAAACTCTTTACAAAGGACGATCCATAAAATACACCATTCACCAGGAGATAGAGAAGGTACCAAGCTGCAATATTTATTCACTTAATTCTCTGAAAGATGTTTACGCTTCCCTTGAGCTGCAGAATTTCCCCAGACAAAGTTGGGACATATTTCATCCAATGCAGAAAACGGATATAAAAGGTAGAAAGGGACTTAAATAAGACTTTACACAATATGGTATACACTTTTGGTAGAGCAGTGTAATATTTTACCTTTGTGTGCAGTGACATTTTTCAGGTTCACTCAGCTTGTTAACCAAAGTTAGGTGAGAAACTTAATGATGTAAACAAATATATAGATTGTACTAAGCTGCTAATGGTTTAGTTTGTTGATTAAGTCACTGTAATCTTTTTACTGTTAAAAATATAAAATACGGTTGACAAACTACAGAGTCTGAATTCACACCACAGGCTAAGCTACCGTACAGTTTAAGCATAATGTGAACCTAGGTATTAAGTTAATCTATGGCTAAAAGAGTTAAGTTTTGTTCTCACTAAAATCAATGGGGCTTAAATTGTGGAGAATGTATCATATTAATTTTAATCAGGAGTCAGAACTGTGCACAGCATCTCTTCATGTAAGTGCAAGAACACTGTCTTCTAGTCATGAGAATTTCACCACATGTCTCTTCTCCTTATAAAGAAATGTTGAAAGCAGACTCCCTTTCACTATAGTGAGGGAAATTTTCCTGCATGGTATTAGCAGGAATGCAGAGTATATGTTTACTCACAAGATCAGGGTGTTAATTACTTCGAAGTTTGCTCTTCAGATGATTTAGGCAATAAAAAAACTGATTCTTTTTGAGGATTTTTGAAAGTAAAATAAAATGTAGCACTTGAAAAGGATTCCCCTTTTCCTGGAACATGTACTTTCCACTATGGGAGGAATTCCCCATCTTGAAGCACCTGCAAATTGATACTGCCTACGTATAAATTCTTCACGGTGCTCCAGCATACACCATATGTATAAGCGTTGCCTTCATTGCCTAATATATTTTTCCCTTTTGCATCTTGTCTTCCTTTAAGAAACTGAAACACAAAAGCATGGGAGAGGGTGACCTACCAGACAAAAGAGCCTTTGAGTTCCTAGGAAAAGGAGATGTGAAGAAGGGTAGGAGGAATCCAAGTGGCCCTATTATTTCCACTTGCACTAATTAGACATTTTTCTGTCAGCTATTGAGCACCGCTGAGAGGCCAAACTCACTGAATTCATTTCTAAAGTGTTTACAGAAGTTTGCATCTGTTTGTGTCTCTTCAGGAGGAAAATAAGCACTTCAATAGCATTGTGAAAAAAATCTATACCAAGTTTCCCTATTCTGGGAGGCTGGGCAGCTGCATAATTTAACTCTCTGCTTTAACACTGAAACCTCTTGTAACCCTCTTCAAAATCAAGTTGATATAAAATAGGACAAAGTCAAGATAGGGGAAGAATATTGTCTATTTCCCCCCCTTTCCTTCAAGGTAAGATGGCACTTCACTCTAATAAATTTAGCTTGATATCAGTTGTTGATATTATAAAACTCTTTTCTGGTCTCTTTCAACAGCATGCTAAGAAAATATTTGATTATTTCTTTGCCTATGAAATCATACAACAGCATTTAGTCCACAAGAAAACTGTAAAGAGGGTAACATACTTGAAGCCCAATAAAGCAACTAATTTCTTTCTCTCAAAATCATTGGCAGAAATCTAATAAAATTATTTCTCACAGGATACACTTAAATTCCGTCCAATTCAATTCTGTTGATCTGAATTTGTGGTCTGCCATAATTTATTTAAAAAAAATCTATGTGCTTCTGGAATCTTATTTTTTGACAGATTAATGTTGAGTTATAGCAAAGCTAGCTTTTCTTTTTGATAGCATCATGAAAACGCATGATGTAGCTGGAATGATGGTACCCTAGTTCAAATGTTCCTATTCACACAGATCAAGAAACTCTTAAGAAGAGTTCATCTTGATGAGGCTAATGAAGAGATTGAAGACTTCCCTTTTAGATAATCTGGTCAATAAACTAGGATAGGATTTAATAGTGTTTAGGAAAACTACTGATCTTTGTAAACTTATTTTTCATTTTTTCACTTTCACTAGCTATAGTTAAAACTAACTATAATCTAATAATTTTGAAAGCAAACCAGTAATGAAAGAAAAGCAATTTCTTGTGTTACAATCAAATAATGACTGTATAAATATACTGATAGAAAAAAGGGAAAATATGCTGATCAATTGGAAATGTATGGTATGTTTATACGTTATATCAATATAATCAAATACATGATTTATATTATTCCTTCCATATATGCATAATATGTAAACTAAGAATAGCTGGTTCCTATGACTTTCACATAGAATTATTATGACTTTTGAAAGCCATCATGCAATGATCTATTACAGGTTTTTCAAAACCCATTAAGATAATATCTTACAATTTACGCACAACTCCTGGAGTCTATGTGAAAACATTCATAAAAGTTCTCTGCAATAGTACAGAAGTGGCTTCTTATTGGCTTCTTTCATAATTTTTGAAATCCCCAATCTAGTTTACAGCCCTGATATTTCTTGTCGTCTCTGATTTAAATATAATTCAGGACTGACTCTGTTCAGCTTTGCCAAGCTCAGGCAGGTGCTGCCACCTGCTGTGGCAAAATAAATTTGTACTGTTACGATACCATACTACTGCTCTTTACAATGGTATGGCCAGAGCACACAGTTGTGCTAACGCTTCTGTATTTGAATGCTTCCATTCACTATATAATCTCAGTAATTTCTTTGCTAGTTTTGAAGCAAAACTAGCTTTGATCTTGTTGGTTTTGCTTCCAATTCCACACATATGTTCCACCTCCCCATAAAAAAGTGACTGGTACATAGATGCATATAATGTACCTCCCCCAAATTAGTATAATTTCAAATAAACCAATTTAAAATTGCAATTGCAGTATTTTTTGTCAAAATATAGTGTAGAAATTATTGACTCAGTAAATGAAAACACCCCAACCCTTTAAAAACTATAATGTAAACAGGATGGATGGGGAAAAAGTTTTTGTATTCATCATGGCTACAGAGAGGAATAAGTATGCTCTCTGTTTGAACATCTGTTAATGTGTCTATGTAATTGAATTTAGGGCACAAAAGGAACTTCATGGCTAGAGAATTGAAGAAGGTGCAAATAGAATTAGATGTGCAGAATTCTATATGTTAATTAAAATGTTTGCATCTGGATATGTATGCAGATTGGAGATGAAAACAATGTTTTCCCAAAGAGCTTTTTCTAAAAAGCTCAGAGGGTGAATGTCTTGTATTCTAGTACCTTATTTTAGTGATTTAAATCCTCCACGTTTTATGGGATTCACAGTCTAGCCTCAAGCATTTGCCAAGAAAACTCCTACTTTTTCAGAAACACCTGCTTCAGTGATTGTTATCAATATTAGAAATACAAATAGAACCAATGTCTCCTAAAGTCTTTTGCTGGTTCTGACTCTGTATGTCATAATGGATCCTCATTAGAGACTGAATCACCATCACCAAGTTACAGCTTTACAGTATTAAGAGCAAGCTGGTTTTTGCATTATAATTCTATAAAGTTATGCTTTCTCATAAATTTAAATTTTGAAATAAATAAATTTGAATCTCAATTAATGACATTGCAAATCGCAAATATTTTTAGAATGTCTCAGGAATCTTATCTTCAGAAGTGTGCAGATTTTACCTCAATACATGTAGCTTAGCTGCATCAACAATTAGGCTGATTTCAATGAGTTTTTGGCAACTCTAGCTTGTGATCACAAAACACTCAACTAGAATCAACACTTGGCTATGAAAAATCTAGATTCCCAAATAGGGGCATCAATGAAGTCTCTTTTGACCTATCCTTTGAAGGGAGATTCCCTCATTTTGTGACTATTTTTAATCTTCTAATATGGAGACAAGGTTTAGCACAATGGTTGAAGCATTTAGACTTAGTTCAGAAAGATCAGATTCAAATTCTTCTTAAATAACAGAAGTTAATTGGGTCACATGGGGTAGCTACTAACTTTCAACCTAGCTACACAACAGAACTGTTATAGGAAGAATTGGAAGGGGGAACCATATTTACATAATTTTGAGGTCCTGGGATAAAGGCAGAATTACAAACCTAACAAATAAATAAAAATACAATTATAATGGATATTATCAGCTAAAGTGGAAAAACAGGCAAAAAGTAGGGAGAGGAGAAGAGTTCAAAAATAACAATTGAAATAAATAATTATAGCAAATAAGATTAAAAATAGGATGCTGAAGAAATTCTAAGTTGGTAGTTAAAATTCAAAATGTTTGGGCTTTTTTTGAATAACCATTCAAATAACTTTACTAACTATTAAAAGTGTTCTTAGTGTATAGAGAGACCATGTTTTCTGCATTTTATTGAACCAATTAAACATTTATTATCAGATACATTAATCTGAATTTAAATTAATGAATGAGAATTACATCCAAACCACTTAACGAATTCATGAAAAATTGTGCTAAGGGTTACCATATCTTCCTTTCATTTCAAATTCCTAGCTAAAATCATGAAGAGAAAAAAATATTGCAGGGTACACATCTCACTCCACCAATTTTTGAAGATTGATAAAATAACCAACTTTATGGGGATTCCCTCCACTCCCTGCCAACTCCTCAATGTCTTTTATGATCATTCTCATTCTGCTAGTTTTATACAATAGGATTTTGCAGCCAATGCCAAGCTGAACTGTTTAAAAGGCTGATGTAAGCAGCCCTGATTGCTTTGCATACTCAGCCAAGCAGTGGTCTGCAAACAAAGCTTGGCTTGTAACAATGCAAGGCTAAGTCAAATTTTCAGACAGGAGACCCAAGTGCTCTCACAGAGATACTTTGAGATCAGGGAAGCTACTCAAGAAGTAAGATTGCTGCATGCTGTGAATAAGGACCACAAAATCTGGCCTTCCAGAATAATAAACACTTCATTCAAGGATCCCAGAGCATTTACAAACACTGGTTCATTCTGGTCGAGAGCTTATTCTAAACTAACCACTTTAGAATAAACCCAGACATAATATGTTAACTGTTTTTCCCAACAATACCAACAAAGAGTTATTTGTGTTTCTGGGAGAACTGAAATTCCTCAAATCACATGAAAACAGTAAAAATTTCATTTTTAGCCATCAAGCTGTAATTTAAAAAAATACATAGAATTCAGCTGAAAACCTGATACTGTCTCGATTATTTAAAAGCCAAGGAAGGAAAAGCAAAGCAGGAAAGGAAAAAGCCTTTCTTGACTAATACTAATAATATGGGTCAAAATGTCAGTCAAAGTACGATTAAAACAAAAACAAAAAGAAGTGTCTCTTTTCTCCTGCAGTACAATGGTGTGGAATATAAATTACCAATGAAACTGAAATAATACTTCAAAGCCCACAGGGAAAGGAGCACAGTATTTCGAAATAACTTCTTATGGTACGACGAAACCACGAAAATGATGGGTAACCCACAAACTTTGGGACACTTGAGTGAATAGTTTCAAACTAGCATGACCTGGGGCCAAGAGACCTATAGCCTGTCACCCCAAGATCTGCTTTGTTTTGCTGGGGCAGCTGCAGTTATCAACAGATGCTTCAACAATAAATAATTGGTATCATCCCAGAAATGGTTCATCTACCTGGGGTGAGAATATAATGTGTGCAAACATGGCTTTGCTATTACAGCCACATTAATCTCCTATCTATCCAGGTTTCTCAGGGAGTTTTACTGCAGGTGCTTTTCCTAGGAGGGAGCAGACAAATGCTTTTGAGTCTAGGAGCTTTGTGGGCATTGTCAAAGGGTCAGCCTCCACCATAAATTTCTGTCTAAGGCCACACACCAGAAAGGAAAAGAAAAGTTAAAAGAAAAAGAAAAAAGGAGTGCACGGGGAGGGGGGGGAAGGGGAGAGAGGGAAGAAGTAGAAAATAGCCAAAACAAATTCAGAATCACAATAAAACTCCACTTAGTGCCAGGAATTTGTAAAACAGCAACTGAGCCCTCCTCCTCTGTCAAGGCGTGTAAGTTACATCACGCACGCAAATTAAATCCATTTGCTTATGGAGGGGGAGAAGAAGAATGACTTGGTATTGATTCAATAGAACTTTAAATTGTATTGTATTTGTATTGTATTGTATTTATTAAATTTATATCCTGCCTCCCTTCCCCGATAAAGGGGACTGAGAGGCAGCTAACAACATATTTAAAAATACAATAGGCATCATATAAAAACACTAACAATAAAATCTACACAGTGTTAAAAATGTTAAATATTAAAACTCTCAAGCATGCACTACATGATCCAGTATTCAATATTTTATTTGAACCCACTTGGAGTCTTACATTTAACACATTTTTCTGGTTAATGGCCCACAATCCCATGGATAAAGTTTGGAAATTCATAGCCATGGAAATACTTTTTAGTAACATTTTAAAGGCAACATTTAGCAGAAAAAGCTGCCAATAGGAAGTTGGGTCCCTTGGATGGGAAGGATCCAAATAAAATATTCTGGAATCCAACAGAGCATGCCTAATAGGAATATCTTATCTTTATGCATTTGCCTGCAATTCCAAGTGGAATTGTTTCGTTAGAGAATTGGTCCAGGAAATTTGTGGTGCCTGATGAATTTTGGATAGTAGGACTGTTCCAATAATTCAGATTCAAAGACAAAGCATCATTTGGACCCTGAGTGGGTATATATGAAATATTTTCTGGGATACCTTAAAGGAACTGCCCCTTTGTTTGGGTTTCTATGGCTGCCCATAGAAAAGGTGTCTGATTAACGGTCATAACAGGTGCTAATTGCACACTCACAGAACTTTAAGTCACATGTAGCCCTTTGAATAGATTTGATTTCATTCTTCAGCATGAGATGTTTCCTCTATAAGAGGAGGCTTAATTCATCTTTCAGAGCTAATACTGTAGTTTGGGTAAATCAGAAGAAATATGAGATTACTACTTTCATGGGATATCTTAGTCTGCTTTCTTTTGCACTGACTTGTTGACATCCTAAAATCTGATCCTCAAACCCTAGGACAAAGTAACCGCAAAGTATACTGGGATTAAATATACTGTACAATAATAATAAATTAGGAAATATACAAATTTGTTTTCCCAAACACTCAAAATCAGCTACCCATCACCTAGTAGCTTTGAGAAGAGAGGAAGCTTCTAAAAATTTTTTCAAATGGAAATACCCTTTTCAAAATTATAATCATAATATAACAAATAAAACAAGTTTGCTGTTCCTCAACAAAGAACCAGGCAAGCCCACTAATGTCAATCTTTATCTAACAGGTAAAGTTTATAATAAAATTTTTCATCTCAAGGGGAAAAATACTAGAAATTTTAATCACTGCCCTAAGTAACTATCATAGAACTATTATTTCAGAAGAGATTTATCTACTTGCTATTTGCTTTGATAACTAGAATCATAATGGCACATATTTGATTTTTTATCATTTTATGCTCACCTTCATGTGGCTGAATAAGATTATCTATTCTTTATCAGGCTAACAGATAAAATGTTAGATTTGTATTTTTTCATTTGCACACTTCAAAGTACACCCAATGCACTTGAATGAGTGACTTCTTTCATCTTGTCATTACCAGAAGTCCTCTTGTGCATGAACCCCATGCTTGCATGAAAATGCATACCAAACTACAGATCAGGTTATATATTTTTCAATATATGAACAAAATCAAACCACTGACCCCATGTCTTCTGATGATGACAGGAATCAATTTAACTATCGACTTGAAGGCTGTCATGGGGTAGAAGCAACAGTGAAAAACGGGAGTGTGTGGGGTCACCAGTGTAACAAGGAAGCTACCATCTGTTGGGTCACTGTAAATGTAAGAGCTAGTGCAGGTTTCAAGGACAGGTGTCTTTGGTGTCATACCAGTAACTCATGCAGCCTTGCATTGATCATATCTTGCAAATTTGTTTTGTCTTCAAGGTCTATGGCTTGTTTGTATTGCCACCTTTCTGGCACAAAGGGCCACTTCATTTCCTTGGCCTCTTCGATGAGGGTCCTCAAATCCTCAGGGAGTGAAGCTGAAAGGTTCAAAGGGCAGGTAAGTGAGTCAGCCACAAAGGTTACAAGGTGATACCTTTCTTGCTGAAAGCATTCCCTTCCCCATATTGCCTCTAAGGAACTACAAGCTGCCACTTCTTCCAGCAACAGACCAACAGGGAGAGGGGCTACCTGTCATCAGGTGACCTCTCATCCTTTGCCCTGCAGCTAAACTGGAGCTGTCTGCCATTAAAGAAAGAAATTTAGCAGGAAGAGAAAGACTGGATTGTTTCATGGGTATCAGCACAGAGCATAAGTTGGAAAGGAATGGAAGATATAGGATGCTCATAGAAAATTCATGGGTTAAAGCAACAAACGCACAGCTTGATTGTTCTCCCTTTCAATATTATGCATACCAAATAAATATGGACCATTTCATTATTATCTGATATATTATGTCCTTCAGAAGTTCAAGGCTTCTCTATGAATAGATCTCTATTCATTTTAACTACGCAAAACTATTTTGTGAGGTAGGTTAGACTGATTCAAAGTCACCCAATGTATTTTCATAGTTGAAAGTCTTTGTCCAACTTCTTGAACCTTTACGCCACACTGATTCTCAACAAAATTGTTAACTATGTTTGACATTTTGCATCCCAAGCTAAGAACTCAGACAAGTATCATAATGGATTGGATCCAGATTTGAACACTCTTGTTCTATAAATGGGGTCAATGCAATGATTATATTTTCTATCCTGCTAAAAACTTGTGGGAGATATTGTGAAAAATTATCATCTCAGCCCAATTATCTAATGATTTCAAGTTCTCTTGGTGGAAAGCAGCTTTTCATGAGACTATTCTGATATTAAATAAGGATAAGAGATAAGATTGCAACTATTATATGTGATAAATAAATAGAATCTCAAGGAGACCCAGTGATATATAGTAGATCCATCTTCCACCATGTTATTTCTTAATCAACGAATCAGTTTTTTAAAAAAATTTCACTAGAATTTTTTGTTGATCAGCTAATGCATTGGGGAAATATGAAAAAGTTATAGAAAAGGAACTAACATGGAAGATAAGAAAGATAGTGTTGCTACAAGGCAAGACAAGCTATATATATTTCAAAATTTTATTTATCATGGTTTTAATATGTGCAACAATCAGCATTTTCATTTCATTTCAAGAATTGATGCTCAAGATGAATTTGGATGTTAATAATTTCAACAATTTTTTAATGGCTTATGGATTTACAAACTGGAAAGATACCTTTCCAAATAATCTTTTCCCCTCTTTCCCCTTTCATCTCCTAAATTCTGCCTCATCTGAGCATCATAGAAAATAATAGCAGCTCCTTGTTTTGAATTCACGAACCACCATAATAAAATATGCTGCAACATTCCTG
>JANHGC010004879.1:0-12100 GCA_027560395.1 Boaedon fuliginosus | reverse complement strand
TGAGACAACAATGACTTGGATGACTGAGAATCTCCACAGACCATCATTCTATCAATTTAGATCAGTGGTTTAGTGCAATGCACTGCATTCTCCTGCAATGGGGAAACCCAAGTCTATGTCCTTCATGATCACAATGCTCACAAGCCAATTTGAGGCCAGTTTTTCCTCAGTCCAGCCTCCCCTATAGGATTGTTATTAGAATAAAATTAGAAGAGTTCTTACAGAAAAAGCCTGTGTATGCATGGCTACTTGGTTCATGGGGATTGCCTTGCTTCTAATAGCTAGAACAGTGTTTTTCAAACTTGGCCACTTTTAGATTTATGGACTTCAACCCTCAGAATCGCCCAGTCAGCATAGAGAACTTTGCTGAATTCTGAGGACTAACATTCACACATCTTAAAGTTGCCAAGTTTGAAAAACACTGAGCTAGACAATCAACTTTGAGCTATGATATACAGAAACAAGATATAAAGGAAAACCTCTGTGTTTTAATCAGCCATTTTACCAGAAGTGCCAGGAAAGAGAATCTTCTGCCCATATCAGAACGAAGAATTAAACAGAATCAGCACAAAGAAGTATGACTTAATTTAATAAAATTATTTTCATAAAATTAGATAAATTAGAAACATTTCTAATTAGATAAAAAAATTATGAAAAATTTTATAAATTAGATAAAAATCACACTGTTTTGCCCAAAGCTAGACAAGTTTTCAAATATCAAAAAAGAAAGGAAGTTGTACTGAACTTTATTCACCATAGTGTTTGCTTGGAAGGACCAGCTTTAATTATAGTATTGCACTGAAATCAGGAAACCCAGGCAGTTCAAATGAATATAAGGATTTATTGCAAGCTTGAGCTCTCTACAAGAATCTGAACTACTAATGGTCAAAGAAAATTGGGGGTAGATAAGAGTAAATAGAATTCAAGGTGAGCTGGACTTAGATCTCTTATGGGCATGAAAGGACTCGAGACTGATGACCAGTGGTGGGATTCAATCTCTTTTACTACTGGTTCTGTGGGTATGGCTTGGTGGGCATGGCTATGTGGTTATGTGACTGGGTGGGCTGCTGCACCGCCCCCCCCATGCCCCATTTTTGCCTAGAAAACCTCCCTGAAGCCTCTTGGAAGCCAAATAGGGGCATTGGGGGGTGCCGTTGCACCCCCCTGCCCCATTTTTAGCCTAGAAACCTCCCTGATGAGTCCTGGCAGCCAAATAGGGGTGCATGGAGACTCCTGGAAGGGGCGAGGTGGAGGGGTGGGGTGGGGCCAATCAGATTGGTTCTCCAAACCAATCAAAATTATCACTACCAGTTCTCCCGAACCTGTCAGAACTGGCTGAATACCACCTCTGCTGATGACACATTTGACCCCGCCCATGGATTCAGCCTGGTTGTCTCTCACAATCGTATGGTACACGTTACTATGTTAGAACTAAGCCTTTAATTTTAGAGCCAACATGAGAACAAATCAAGATTCCAAAAGTTGTTTGTTACCTATATAATGCATTTCATATTTCTTCTTCTTTAAGGACAGTCAGTGCATAACCTACATGCTAGGGTCTATTTGTCTGTGTACGAACTATTCCCTGCGCAGCCATCTGTACTACAATACTATAATCAGGTTTCTCTATCCCAGTCCTGGTAACTCAGGTCTATATTCAGTTAAATAAGCAATCTTTGAGATTCATTAGGGGATCCCCTAATTTAAAATGGTTAGGTTCACAAATTTATCAGTTTTGATGCTGCACTTAGCCCCGAGTTTTTCAGCAAAAATGCTGAAAGGTTGCATATTTTTTTCAATACCTTAGAGCAAACATGCATGAATGTCAGAATATGATGAAATAAACAACTTGTTATTACTTTTTATTATTTTATTTGGGACTGGAAATGGTGTGAGGATACCATTTAGAGACTGTCAATACAATGGAACTGGCAGCATATCACGAGAACATATGCTATTAAAATTCCGTTGCAAATCAAAAAACAGAAGAAGAATTGTCAGTATTGCATCAGGTAACAATTTTACAATCACATGAATAGCAAAGTAATTTCAGTTATAGACTAATGTAGAGTAGAACAGATTGGAACAATGTTATAAAAGCTTATAAACATAACTACAGGAGATGAAGTCTATCACCAGGGAATGGCAGACAGTGTTGTAACAAATACAGAGCCCAATTTTTATTTGTTGTAGTAATAATGGAGTGGGGGTTGTAATTATATCTCTCTCCTCTGATAAACCATTTTTAGAGAATTATAAATTAATGCATCCAATGTTCAGCCTGGCTGCAAATTATCTTCCCTCTCCTACTGCACTTTGAACTGCGTGCTTATTAAAGCTACTTTGAACCCATGTCATTACGCTACAGTGCATTTTGTCTCTATTCTTTTAAAAGGGTGGGCTTTGCTCTCTTTGGAATTGAATAGCAAAAATCCTGTGGTTCTGTCAAGGGGAGAAGGACTGAGCCCCAAACACACGGCCTTTCCAAAGGTCAGCTTTAATTTTTTTTATTTTCACGATAATGAGCCTTCTCTCCATTTTTAAATCAGGAAAACCAGATTTTATTTATACTTTCTTCACTTTTCATCTGAAATTACATTTAAAGCAGGATCAAGGGTCTGGAGAGGAACGGAGCTACCAACTGTTTATTTTTGGAGGAGTTATTGAAACAAGTAAAAATTAGCATTGTTGGCCTCTCCCCATTTATTGCGTTCTGTATTTTTGCTTTGGTTTACTTTGCAGTTTTGTGAAATAAATACCCAGCCACTCTTTGAGCTCACAGTTATAACAAAAGAAGATATGAAGCCTTTCTCCTTCTTTTTCTCCTGGCAATTTTTGTTGCTTTTCACTCTTTTAATAGATATAATATTCCACACAGCACGGAATCAGTGTAACACAATGATCTAATATGTGACGAGCCAGCCAATTTGCTCATAGTCCTATTTCCATCTGATTTGGGGACTGCAAGGCTCAAGGCTTCCTTTTTTCTGCATTGCTCAGTACACCAAATGACCCCAGTGGTATTAAAATAAGGAAAAGCCCGACCAAGAAAAGCCTCTCCGAAGACAAGCTACTTGTTAATATGCAGCTACATGAAAGGCTTTCTTTTCTCCTATACAACCATCGTAGTGTGTGTGTGTGAGTGTGTGTGTGTGTGTGTGTAAATTGCAGGGGGCTCATTGGCATAAATCTTGGCTGCGACCTCTGAGGTAAACGGGATTTACATTACTTTCTGACAAGAATTAAATGAAGGCCTTGTGACTATATGAACAGCCTTCGAGACTGCAACAGATGGGCATGAATGCACTCCCTAGGCAAACTATCAGTGACATCTGTGTCCCCCAAATTCTGGTGGTCTCGGCCAATTAACAGGCAAAATGAGGGAAAGGGGAGGGGGACCAAGAGGGGATGGTCCTACCCCACCCCCTTTCCTCAGCAAAAGCTGCAGCAGAAATAGAAAGGAGATCAACAATAGTCTGGAGCAATGTAGAAATTGTTTGCAGAAATAATATAGATAAGTTTGGAATGAGGAGAGGAATACGTTTTATTAGATGTTAGTTCAGGACCAAAGGTCCCTTTATAAAACAAATCTTCAAACTTCCAGAGAACTGTACATTTATAGAAATGTGGAAAGATACAGCTTGGTAGTTCGAAACACAGTACACCACAAATATCTTGATTCTCCAATTGCCTTAAAATTTCAGATTTCCTGCATCCCTATATGCATCTAGCATGTTTCCAGAAATTGGATCCAGTTGTTGTGGATACTGATTTGACAGGGGTGCCCAGTCTATGGTCCCAAAGCTACATGTGGTCAATGAAAAGCTTGGTGGGTGGCCTCTAGAAACCCCTGCAAAGTTTGCCACTAAAATGGCTTTTTCAAAAGGACAGAAGGGGGAAATAATCAGGCAGATGAATGTTCTTGAATAATTTAATTTTAGTTTTGCTTCCAATTATAGTAAGTTAAAGTTGGATCCTTGAGCCATCAAATTTTTGGTTGTGATCTCACAAACCTTTTCGGTTCCAGCATTATAACATGATCCTTCCTCCTATTTATCCACAATTATTATTTATTAAGTCACCTATAATGGGTGATAAATCATTTACTCATGTTCAGTTTTACTTAGTCATTCGAAATCTGTATATGAATCCAGATCTCAGACGACTTAGTAAAACTTAGTAAAACTGAACAAGAAAGCAGTCAATTTTAGAACATTTTTCCTATAAGAGAGTGGCTCAATCTATCACCATTTATCTTTGGGCCAAAAAATAACCCATGTAGCTTGGACGTAAAACTTTACTATTATATATACACACAAGTATGTCCAACCATACAAACATGGGGATATTTCCTAAGCATTCTAAGAGGTGCAAAAAAAAGTATTCTTTAATACTGTATTTAAACCCTTGGTTAAGAAATGTGTCTGCAGTCTTCTGAAGAGTAGCATGATTTTTTCAATGTAACCAAGGAGATAAAGAGTTGAATCAGCACCACTCACTCACTCTTTATTTAACAAGAGGGACAGATTTCCTAATGATTCATTCAGTCTCATATCTATCTTGATCCTGACTGTACAATTCTTTGCATACTTACAGGGAATAAATCACATGGAGCCCAAAGGGGCTGTAAAATAAACATGCTTATGTAGGTTAGCCCTCTAAAACAAAAATGCTTATTGGAAATCCTACACAGTTACCAATGTATATATGCTAATTTCTATGAGGTTAGCCCATATCAATCCACTGAAGGATAAAGATCTCTTCATTAATGGTTATGGATCATAATCTAACATGCTTGATCCAGTGTGGGGTGGTAGATACCAGCAAGATGTTTTTCAGCATCCCAAAACAAAACTGAAAGTGGGGGACCGACCCAAAATGACTTGGGTGGCTTTCAGGTCTAACCGAAGACTTGAACGTGAGTCTTCCCACTGTTAGTCCAGTACATTAATCACTAGGTTCTACTAGTTCTCACAATGCTAATGTATAGATAAATATATTGACGATACAATATCATGCATATCTTTACATAGGATTAAGCACCCATTCCAATGAACTTTACTCTTAAACTATCTGCATAGGATTGCAGGTATAATTTTACAAAACGATTTAAATATATCCCAAATTGCATTTACCTTTTTTATATTATTATGCACATTTTCTTTAATAGAGTCTACCTGTACTTGATGCTTTCCAAATCGGTCTCATTTTAGGAATTACGCAAATTATAGCCTAACAGGGAAAATGATTAATTTATATCAGTCTATATATGAGTTTTGATAAAAATGGTGAAGTGGGACCTTCATCCATAGATTTCCAGCTTTCTTTCTTTTTTTTTAAAGGCAGTCTTAAGATGCAAGATAAAATATGCAGGTATTCTCAGTCTTCCCTCTCCACATATGTAAGTGCTTATGATAAAAAGATATTATATATTAAGTTTTGTTCGCTCTAAGACTTGAAAATCTTGTTTTCCTCAGGACAGATGGCAATTAGCAAGATGGACAGAATAGGCAAAATATGTTGCCATGTCATCATGCTATCTGAAAGTTGTATAAGCTTTTGTTCTCCAAATGACAGGTGTCTAAGTTCCAAAATTTCCTGGCATGTTGCAGGATGCCATCCTGGACAATTCTGATCTTCAATATATGTAAGAAATGGCTCCTTAGTCCAGAGCAATATAAAGTGCCAAAGTACAGTAAGTTTTAAAACTGTTTAGTGACCATTCAAAGTTACAATGGCACTGAAAAAAATGTGACTTACAACCATCTCTTGCACTTATTATTGTCACAGCATTCCGATGGTCTAATGATCAAAATTTGGGAGCTTAGCAACTGGCATATATTTACAATGGTTGCAGTATCCCAGAGTCATGTGATCTTCATTTGAGACCTTCCCAACTGGCTTCCAATAAGCAAAGTCAATGGGGAAAGTCAGATAAGCTTCATGACGGCATGTTTCACTCAACAACTATAGTGACTTGTTTAATAACCGTGGCAAAAAGGTCATAAAATTAGACATGACTCACTTAACAACTGCCTTACTTAGCAATGGAAACCTGCTCTCAATTGTGGCCATAAGTCAAGGACTAACAGTATAGGTAGTCCTCGAGTTATGACCACAATTGAGTCCAAAATGTATGTTGCTAAGTGAAATATTTGTTAAGTGAGTGAATGAATTTTGATCATGTGACCATGAGGATGCTGCAACTGTTGTAAGTGTGAAGAACTTTTGGCACATTTTTTGGCGCTGTTGTAACTTTGAACGGTGACTAAATGAACTGTTTTAAGTTGAGGACTACCTGTACTCAGGTCTCATAATAGAAAAATGAGGAAGAATGGAATTTTGGAACAGAAATTCTGCTGTGCTTAGCAATAAGAACAATAGTAACTATAACAAACATGGTAGTAATTATTCAGAAATATTAAGAGCACGCCACTTTCTTTTATTCCCAATTAATCAATTGGTTCTCCTCCAAGTGAATTACCCCAACACAAGGTTGCATGGATAGAATCACTTTTATTCTAGATGGTTTCTTCCAGGGAAAACAGAACAGGCACAATGACAGTTGTAGCTGCAATCAAAGCCCTGCTCCTTTGTGCTTAATTTTTTTAAAATTATTATAACAAATATTTAATAGTATAGCCAGAATAAATGACTTAAAGGAATAAAAGGAATAAAAGGTCCAAGAACCGCCAAGTAATAAAAAAAAGTTATGCACTGGATAAAATTGAATAACCATTTCAAAATAAAATGGTTGGCGGTAGCTCAGTGGCTAAGATGCTGAGCTTGTTGATCAGAAAGTTCAGCAGTTAAATCCCAAGTGCCGTGTAACAGAGTGAGCTCCTGTTACTTGTCCCAGCTTCTGCCAACCTAGCAATTTGAAAGCATGTAAAAAATGCAAGTACAAAAATAGGGACCACCTTTGGTAAGAAGGTAACAGCGTTCTGTGTGCCTTCGGCATTTAGTCATGCCGGCCACATGACCATGGAGATGTCTTTGGACAGCGCTGGCTTTTTGGCGCACAGCCCCCTAGAACTGGGAATGACTAACATGTATTTGTGAGGGGAACCGTTACCTATTAACCCATTAGTGTACAATAATCTCATATTGAATCATTCTATTGTACATGTTCCATGATTAATGAATTCTATTTTTGGAATTAATTTGTGATGCATGTACCAAATGGGTGGGCTTTCAATGCAATGCTGTGACTGTTCTCTTACATATTTTGATCTCCCTGCTGCAGGTGCTGCTGGATGCACAGGATGTTGCCTCAAGGAGCTACTCTCTAAATCTAGAGTTTGGTCCCTTTAGAGGCACTTCAAAAGCTTCTGTCAAATCATAATCTTTAAATACGACAATATGAAGAAAATATGAAATACATGAAGAATAACCTATATCTCATCCTCATGTATTTACTTTTACATCAGGCCTTCCTACTTCCTCATTCTGGTTTCTTCTTCTTCTTGGATGTTCCCATGAAACACAGTAGACCGAGGCCAGTAGAGTTCTCTCCCTCAAATGACTTATGATCTTCCTTGTTGCAGACACAGTTTTTATATGTTGACATATCCAGGTCAAGTATCCATCTGTTATTTAGCAAGCTCATTTGGGTTCCTAAGCCTTGCTTGGGATATATTTAGGCCTGGGTGGCAAATTTAAAACCTACCCACTTTTCTTATGTGATGAATTATTCTATTCATGAGTCCTACATTCTAACTACCCTCTGTATGCAACTCCATTCAGGCAGGGAGATTCTGTGGCCAAAGGCAGAATCTGAAGGGAGTCACATTTAGGAACAAAAGCACCTGTTGTTTTCCATCAATAATGTTCTTAAAAGTACAAGTTTGGACTGTTCCTCTCTAAATATGGCCATCTCAAAACTACACTACATGTTGAAGAGAGGATCAGCATTAAGAGCAATAAATTTAAGAAGCCCATTAAAAAGACATAATGAATTTGGTACACTACATATTTCTAGATCAAAGGTACCTTTGAAGTGACCAAACTCCAATCCGTGAACAACTGAAACTGATTCCTTTTTGTTCTGAACTTGCTTGGTGGTGTCCAATAAAATAGAAGTTAAGGAAATTGTCATTATCTGAATATGGTCAGAAGAAGTCATCAGTGAATGACAGCCTTGTCCCCAACAACAATTGGCAAAATCATTAGGAAGGCAAGGCCAAGTGATGCAAGGATTCCCCCCTCTCCCCAGCTAATCTTGTCATTCAGCTGTTGTCACCCACAACTCCCATCCACTTGCTGTGTGAAACCAGCTTAGTCTTTGTCAGTGTTAACAGGGTTGGGAAAGAGTTTCTCATTCATGAATATGTATCATCAGCCCACAAGTCTACAGAGACAAACCCTTGAAAACTGCAATTAAAAAAAAAACCCTCACTAGCCAACCAGCCACTAAAACCCTAAGCTATTGGGTTGAGAGACCTGAAATGCTAGAGAGTAATGTGTGCTCACGCTTTTGAAATTAACCAGAGGAGCTCTCTGTTTTAAACCTTTCTTTAGAGCTTGATGAGGTTTGTTGAATATTTCTTCATGTGCAAATGTGTAAAACATTCAGTCTCTCAGGGAAAAGAAACAATTATGCATTTTAGGGATCTAGTCCCTTTTATGTATTTCAAATGGGTTTCCAGATGCACCGTGGAGGGGTCAAATATTTACATCTATGTCTAAAATTGACAAGGCCTTAGTTTTAAAGTGGCAAGAGACAGACATCAACATTTCTGCAAAACAGAAATCTGGAAAAAAAAATATGTGACAAAAGACTCCTGACATACATGTCTATCAGATCATGATTATGAGTTGTGAAAGCATTATTTATGTCAATATTTGATTTAAAAATCTTTATTATGTTTGAGATTCAAATATAAAGAAGTTGGAATCTGTCAATTATGCCTTTTTATTTGCTAAATATGATTTCAGCCTAAATTTAAGATATTAATATTTACATAAAGCACTTTTATAAGTGACACCAATACGTTTCAAAACCTTGCATTTTTTAAAATGTTCATTCCCTGAATTAAAAAAAGAAAAGAAAACAGGGATATAACAGTTACAAATACAGCATTTCTCCAGAAGTAACAGCACTTTAAATTTCTTCAAAAAATAGGGGAAATAAACCAAAGTCTAACATATCTTGTCATATATACATAGACAAAATTTGAAGTACTATTGAGACCACTATATGATATGCTATACTTTCAGCCTATGGAATGTGACAAAGGTTTCAGATAAAGTAAATAGTGTAATAAAATAAAGAAAATAATAAACAAATTATGGTATGGAGTATTTGAACAATTCAGGCAGAATGGATATCCACAATCATTCATCACATGGTACAAGATCAACCACATGGTACATCCTGTCATCCATTCAAAAACATTTCACGAGCTGTAGAACTCAGCTTCCTAGTGGGCATCGCACACTAGCCCGAAGCTACCATACGAGGACAAATTATGCATTGTAAAGATCTCTTGGAGATGGGAGATACTTCCAGTGTAATCTACCGGATCCCCTACATGGATTGCCCCTGTGACTATGTAGGACAGACAGAGAGGAAGCTTACCATCGGATTGCAAGAACACAAGCAAGCGGTCAGACGAGGAGATCCAAACTCACACTGCGATAAACGACAGACATTTAGTTTTGCAGCTACTAAAATTATTGGATGAGCAGGCACAAAAACAGCCAGAGAAGCGATTGAAGTGTGAGAAATGGGGAAACTCTCATAAGTCAACATGTGCTGATTTACCACCAGCTTATCAAGTACTCAGGAGACTTGGCAGCAGAAGCAAATAACAGCCAACAACTTAATAGCTAGCCATCAGGACCCCAATCAACATCCAAACAGCTGCATACAGCAGCAGGCACCATATAAATACCACACACAGAACAGTCCAAAGCACACACTTCTCTGAAGATGGGCTCCAATAAGAGTCAAAAAGCTTGGAAGACAAAACCACTGGTCCCAATGACCTACCCAGACTGGATCCTGTAACAAGTTATTGTTCTCTTTATATAGATATAAGTCTGGGAATAGGATACATTGAAATTATATTGCAGTCTTTAAAATCTTTGGAGCTTGCACCTGTATTTTGCAAACAGGCATGCTTGCTCTTTGACTTTGAAAATAATTTCCGTATCATACCAAAAACATGCATCTACACATATGCAAAAACTTATATCATGTTTAGTACCTCCTAAAGTGACTACTGCACATTATTCATGACATTTCCCCTTTGCAGCAGAACAACAGACAGGATGTAATTCTGTGACAGAGTAGCCACTTTGGATTCAGAAGATCCCAGGGACAATATATAATGTCTCCAAAAGCCAGGTAGTAGTGTGAATGTAGTCCTCCGAATGAAAGAAGATAATGCAACGGCATGTACAACTGATTCCACAAGAAACAATATGGAAGCAATCACTTATATATAACTTCCTTCTTGGAAATCTATGGACGGGGGAGTTGGCAACCAACATGTACTCCACATTGTAGAAAACTATTGCATGAAAGAGGATTTCTTGAATTTATGACTGAGAAGATTTGAAATGGAACTTTAGTTCTAGCCTGTGGCACTCTGGATTATTTTTGACACAGCTTTTCTATTGTGTTTACTCAGAAGACAATTCTGGTTATTCAATGGTGCTTGCTCCTGGTAACTTTCCAGATGAGTTTTCCCTCCCCAAACTGGTCTCTTCCAGATGTTAGGGTGCAATTCCAGCTGTCTTTCCAACCAAATGGAGATTGTATATCAGCTTTTGCAAAATATATAAATTTAAACTAGATTTGAATAGCAAATATTCAGAGCTCCGCTGGGTGACAGCAAAGAGAAACAGAAAAATCTAAATTTCTGCTGCCATTTCCTGGTTTAGAATATGTAGTCCAGATATAGTAATCCTAGCAACACGCTAAAATTTCTGTCATAAGAATTTTCAAAGAAAGATCCTTTCCATGGTGAATCAACTTACCCTAAGCCTAAGAGGTATGTTATTATTCTAATTTAGAGGCCGCAGAGGCTCATGTAGTAAGATGCTGGGCCTGCGCACTGCTGAGGTTGACATCTTGGCAGCTTGATTCCCGTGAACGAATAAACCACGGAGGGACAAGAGAGGAGCCTCCCCCGATTGCCTACTGGCATTCAGGTGTCCTGTGGGTAAAGATAACAAAAAAAAATTCCTTTCACAGAGGCAGCCAGCCACCTCAGTGATTCCTGGCTAACACGTGCCATACGCTAAATAAATAAATAAATAATTGTAATGGAGTAAAATAAAACAAAATAAAATTATAAGAAATATTTTTCCTTTATTTGATGTTTGGAGAAACTGTTGCCCCTCAGAAAATGTATTGTTGTTAAGAAGAAAACACAAATATATTTCTTTCCTTATCTCTGCTCCCTTTGTCATTGTCCAAAATCATGCCCTGGTGATTTTTAAATATTTTTTTTGTGTGCTCTTCCTTTCTGCAGGGAGGTGGCTGTCTATGTGCCATGTCTAATATCTATATTAACTGATGGGCCATAAATAACCACAGCACTGTCTACCTCCAACAGATTTGGATTTTCTTCACACATCAGTGCACCGATTTGCCATATATTAATTCAATTACTGATACCACTTGGGATGTAAATGTAAGTGGCAATTTCATGTTGAATGCATGTCATTTGAAGAACTTGATAATGGCTGTAAAAGTGCATTTTAAAATCAGAATAAAAGCGGCTTTGGAATTCAAAATAGTGGTTTTCTTACCTCAGATTACACTGGACCTTATTTCTAAGGTGCCATTTATCAAGTGCAACCTTTTATCTATTGTGTTGAGTATTGATTACCATAGTGGTAGATGCCTGGTGACCTCTACATATTTTAGAGTGTAACTCTCATATTGCCCTTGGCTATGCTGACTATGTCTGATGGAACTATGTTCATAATCTCACTATATGTGTTGAGCCTTGGTGGCGCAGTGGTTAAATGCAGTACTGCAGACTCTGCTGACTTGTTCAGCAGGTTGTCAGATTGAATTCCACCAGGCTCAAGGTTGACTCAACCTTCCATCCTTTCAAGGTCAGTAAAATGAGGACCCAGATTG